>PVIR01005774.1:0-70105 GCA_004026965.1 Petromus typicus
ATTGGTCTTGCTTGAGAAGGCGGGCACGTCAGGCAACCAGTCAGAGATTGGCAGAATAAAGAACCGCCGAGCCAAGCGACCGAGTACGCGTGTGCAGAAGGGCCACAGCTTTCAATTGGCTACACTGCTGGGCGGGTCCACGGAGCTGACAGTTGTCGGCGGGGGAGGGCGAGCAGGCGGGCGAAGGGGAGGGAGTGTAAATAGAGCGGAGGTGGCGTCGCTTCTGCCCCGCCATCTCCGGACAACTAGCTAAGAGCTTCAGACAGAGATGGAAGAAGATGAGCAAGAGCAGCGGCGCAGGAAGCTGGAGGCCGGGAGAGCGAAGGTAAACAGCGTTTGCCTCTTTCTCTCGCTGCTGCCACTAGAAATTATCAGGGTAGCTTCGGTGCCCCTACCAGGAGTGGACGCAGTTGGGATCGGGCTATCGCCGAGCCCCTGTCTTTTCTGCAGGCTCCTGCGCTGGAAGCCCCCTTCCCGGCCGCCGCCATCTTGAATCCGCCGCCCTAGCTTCGGGCCCGCCCCTGCCACCTACCCAGCCAATCATCGGCAGGCTATGCGGCGCCTATGTGGGCACGTGACTAACGAGTGGGGCGGAGTATTCTTGGTCGGGGGTGCGTCTGCGCAATGGGCTCAGCGTTGGTGTTCTTAGGTGCTGGGCGCTTCAGGGGCAGGCATTGTCCGTTCCGGGTCTCTGATCCTTCGTCGCATGAGGCGCTGCGCCCTCAGAGTCACCTGTTATTTAAAACTCCATTTCTTCATAGGAATTTGCAGGATTCATGAATATCTCTAATGGTGTCTTTGGAGCTGTGAGCCCCACAGCTCGGCCCTTCTGAGCCCAGGTCCTGAAATTCGGTGTCCTAGGGGTCCTCTTGTCACCTTTCTTTGTCCTGATTTTTACATCTAAGAAAAATTACTCCGTTTGGCACTCCTTGCCTTTGACAATGGGGCCGTGGTTGAAAGAGGCAGAGAAAGCCTGGCCACAGACTTCAGGAAGCTTCCCACCCAGGGTTAGCTAGAACTCCGCCAACCTGCTGTGTTGATTTAAATAGAAGGCACTTAGAGCTCATTCTTTGTGTCAACCAAGAGCCACTACATTACAGAAACATCCAGAATATATACTGATATGTGTGACAGTGACAGGATACCAGTGTTCCTTGGCAGAGTGACAGGCTGTGGACAGAGTGGCCTCGTTTCCTACGGCAGGTGTTAGGACAGAGGCTTGGCTGTCTAATACCTCCCACTCATACATAGTCCAAGAGATGAATATGAGCCTAGCCAGACCTTAGCACTTGGATTTGATTAACTGGGTCCTTAGCCTGTGTGCGGTTTGTAAATAATAGGAGATGTGCTTGCGGGAGATGGAGAGTGATGAGGAAGAATCAAAATGCCTGCAGTTGAGTGTCAGCCATACCCAATCTGCAGCAGAAGGGAACTTTGTTACAGGTGATTGCATTGATGGAGGAGGGCACTAAGATTCATGAAAACACAATATAACCAGACCCTTTTTCAAAATAGAGAAAAACAGGTATCAGGCTAGGGATGTAGCTTACTACTAAGGCTCTGGGTTCAATTCCCAGTTCCACGTGCACACACACAAAATAAAAGGAAAGTGGAGGTCATTTTGAAGGCACTCTCCTTTGAATATTTTTTTCTCATGTAAAGGATTTTTTTGGTCCACAAAATTGTGCACTCCTGTAATTTGCATAAGCCTTTTTCAAGCACATGCTTCATTTCAAAGAATAGATATATCTCTGTGAAAAGCTTGTGTTCAATCTCATACTTTTTGAATAAGGTATTAGTCGGAGATGATGTGAGAGTACAGTTGAAAAACTTTGGATCTGAGGACTAAACAGAGCTACCTTGTGCCTTCTGATGGATGACATTCTGTGGAGGTCCCTGGTGCTTTGTTGAGCTGTGTCATGAAAAATAGAACATCTGATCCCATCAAGGAAGATGTTAGATTGACCTGGCTTAATTAATTTTTTGCTATTTCTGTACCTTGTCTCAGAATCTATGGCTGGGAAGTTTTGGCGGGGTGATATATTTCCTTGATTAGGGGAAAATGGGGGCAAGAAAGGAACAATTTCGCTCTTTTTTTTCTTTAACAATTTTAAGCTTTAACTATACCTCATGAAGAACTTGGCATTTTAATAGATGTTTAAAAATTATTTTTCTGTGAACTGCCAAGAGTTAGAGAATCTGTTTTGTTCATTAGCTGTGTAGTTGTCTAGTTTGTATCCAGGCATAGTGAACAGTTTTGCTAGTAGAGTCTAGTTATAATCCTGAACTTATTGCTAATGTTCTACATGTTGATGAAAGCAGTGTTTGGGAAAATGGTCTGTTGGCCAAGTGCGGCTCAGTGGACTGACTGAGCCTGCACTCATGTTCCCCACAAGTCTGTTGACTTTGTGGTTTTGTTATTTTTTTCTCTTTTACCTCTGCCTTTATTACTTCTCTGTGTTTTTGCGCAGCTTGCTCACTTCCGACAGAGAAAAACAAAAGGTGACTGTGTGCATTCGAAGAAAAAGACGACGAAGAGGAAGGGCCCGGCTGTCGATGCGTCTGTCCAGGAGAAGAGTCCGATAGTCTCCCAGGATGGAGGGCTCCTTGAGGGAAGCGATGTTAGCAGAAGCGCAGCATGCAGCAACAGCCCAGACACGGCCCGAGGGGCATTTGCAGCTGAGGTAGATTTGCCCAGTATCATACTTTAACATTGTCCTTATCTTCTGGTATTGCTAAAGTAATGTACTAAAATTAGTTTTTGCCTCTCCAAAGTGGGAGGAGAGGGTTTAATTTTAAATTACAAAAGGTAAGTATATATATTATTGTCTTATGTTTAATAAGTGCTTTATTTTCTTATAGATTTTAAGAAATTTTGCATTAATTGCTTTACAGATGTCATTTTGGTATAGAAGTTTTACAAGTGTGAGTTTTTGGTGGCAGAATCAGTCCCTTTGCCAGGTGTTGTTCATTTGAAAGCTAATACTTCCTCACCTACTTGCACTTGTTTGTCATTTGTGTCTGTTGCCTGCTTTGTGAAGGGGTGGAGGTTTGAAGAAAAGGTGTATTTGTGGTGGAGCTGGCCTCGTGCTGCCCAGGGCCAGTGAGCTGTGTGGGGTTTGTCTGGGGGCAGGTGAGTGGGTGTTGAGAGTGCTGAAGGTGTGTGCCTCCATGGCCACCAGACCTGCTCTTCCATGAGCTCTCCTTGAGACCTCTCATGTAGATCATCCATGAGAGCCTCGCGTCTCCAGTGTCCCTGCTGTGTGCAGTGAAGGGGACAGGTTTAGCTATTTGCTAGAATGAGCTGGTAAACTAAATTTTCCTGAAATTGAAAATAATTTGGAAAGCAAAATTTCTCTTAAAATCATGACCTGTTGGCTCGCCTTATTGGAAAAAGTGGGACTGCTGCCAGTATATAAAGTGTGTGAAATTTTACCTACAAATCTGGATTTTTGAGAGTGCTGAGGGTATATTGATATATAAGTGATATAAAACCTTCCCATCTGTGCCCTGGAGTACCTGGATCCCTCTGGTGGCCATGCCTGTGCTTGCCTGCACCCAGGTCACTGTGCTGTCTTTGTCCTGTGGACACGGCATTGGTTGTCAGTTGCTATTCATCACTATCCTCTCTGTGTCCCTTATGGTAGGGCCGCTGTTTTCACTTGCCTTGTTTCAGCTGTTGAGAGTAGAAGCTGTATGGATTTCCATTAATGATTTTTTTTCCTGAATAAGTTATTACAGTACTGTTGGCCAAGTGATGAGTTTTTATGTCTGTTACTTGTGCTGCCTGTGTCACTGAAAGGAGGAACAGTTGCTTCTCCCAGTTTGTTTGTGTTTAAGAGTGTGGCCTCATAGTGGTCAGAGTATGGATACTGATGTTATTTTACGGGTTCTTTGTCTGTTTTTTTTTGATATAGGATTCACTGTGTAGTTCAGGCTGGATTTAAACTAGACAGCCTGGGCTGGCCTCAAACTTGTAAAGATCCCCCCTGCCTCAGTTTCTTGAGTGGTGGGATTATGGGTACGTGTCACCATGCGTGGCATATTTTGTTTTTTGAGGTAAGTCTCTGTAGGCTGGCCTTAAACTTGAGATTCTCCTCCAGCAACCTCCCAAGTGCTGTGATTTCATGGGTGCATCGCCAGTCCCAGCCTCATTTTCCATTCTTTTAATGATAAGCTGTTTAAATACATGTACTTTTATTTACCTAAGTCTGAATTTATTTGTTTTTTTTTTGAGACAGGGTCTTGCTTTGTAGTTCAGGCTGGCCTGAGCTATGTATCCCAAGCCAACCTCGAGCTCACAGCAATCTTCCTGCCTCTGCCTCCTGAATGCTGATATTACAGGAATGAACACCACACCCAGCATTGTGGGGTGTGGTTACCTGTGACTGAACCGGAGATTTTGTGCTCGCAAGGCAGATGCTGGAACCACTAAGCTAAATCCCAGGCCCAGTCTGAATTTATTTTTAATACATCTTTTTTTTTTTTGAGACAGGGTCTTGCTATATAATTCATGCTGACCTTGAATTCACAATGTAGCATAGGCTGGCCGTGAACTCATGGTGCTCTTCCTGACTCAGCCTTGCTGGTGCTGGGATTACTGGTATGCACCATTATGCCTGGTTTCCTAAGTCTGAATTTAACCAACACTGTCATTCTCTTGATTAATACTAGAATGTTAAAATAGTTATGTTCTATTATAACTCCCTGAATTTACACTTTTGTCATGTCATTGAGGTTGCTTAATAAGTCTGAGATGATGGCACATGGTTTAACTCTAAGAAGGCTGAAACAAGAGGATCATGGAGAGTTCAGGGCCAGCTTAGGCTACATATTGAGTTCAAGGCCAACCTTTAACTACATAGGAATACCTATCTCTGTGTCTGTCTGTCTGTCTGTCTCTGTCTCTCTCTCTCTCACACACTCACATACTCACACACACACACCCACATTTCTTATTTTGCAGTTTGTTTTTCTTTGTGGTATCAGATATTGAACTTGTGTCCTTGTGCTTGTGAGGCAGACATTGAAACCACTGAGCTAAATCCTTGGCCCCATGCAAAATTTCTTAACCTCGCAGAACACCCGTTCATCCAGCTATCTATTTATCTTTCAATGAGCTCTATTTTGGAATAGTTACAAGTGTGTGGAAAAGGTGCACAGATAATTCAGATGGTTCCCAGGTTCCCTGCTAGCACTGTTAGTTATTTCTAACACAATCACTGTACGTCACTCAAAACTAAGATTGTGATGAGATTGGTGGCACAGGCCTATAGTGCTAGCACTCTGGGAAGCTGAAGCAAGAGGATCATAAGTTTGAGCTTGGCCTGGGCAACTTAGTGAGATCCTGTCTCAAAATAAAACCGAAATTTAAAAGGATAAGGGCTGGAATGTAGCTAAGTATGAAGGCTCTGCATTCAGTCCCCTGAGCAGGGTGGTGATGGTAGGGACCAAGATATTGACTTGGCTGTGTTTTGCTATTAAGTAAATATAGAGCAACTGGATTATAGCAGTTTTTGGCTGGAATTCTTTTTCTGTTCGGAATACAGTCCATTACATTCAGGTGTTTCTTCTCCTGAACCTGTTGGACTTTGATGGTGAGTGACTTACTCTTGATGACTTTGTCAGTTTATTAACTATTTTCTCATTGTTGTACTCAAGTTAGTGATTCTGGGGAGAATGTTCCCTTTTCATCACATAGTAGCAGTAGTGTATATCCACTTTCCCTGGTAAAAATGTAGTTCTCTCCTTTTCTAGAGTCTACTTGGAAAGCAAGTCACTAAGTATAGCCCATACCTGAGAGGAGGGAAGCACCCTCTGCCTTTTGGAGAGAAGAGCATCAATATATATGCTCTTTATGATTTGCTGAAAGCAGATTTGTTCCTTTTCCCCATTAATGTGTTTGTTTAGTCATCTTTTTATGTCAGTATGTCTTATTTCTATTATAGGTTATACTTGAGATTGTAACCTCAAACTACATAATGTATTTTGCTCTTCAAATTGCTCCAGCTCTGGCCATCAGAAGCTCTTTCAGGCTGGCACTGGTTTCCCTTTGATGTTTCCCATCTTTCATTTTAAGAGCATACCTGGTCTCTGGCCCTGTAGATGGGCCAGGCTCATCTGACTGAGCCATTTCTCCTGAGAGCCCTAGTTTTCTCTGTTGGAGATGGTGCTGGAAGCCAATTCTGAGCTCCACATTGCATCTTCGAGGGTGTCTGCATGGACTGAGGAGATGAGTGTGCAGCATACACAAGTATATTTCTTTCTGTGTCATTCATATATATGTATGAATGATGTTGTCTCAGGTTCTGAATGAGCACCCTAGCCCACAGACAGGGTTTATCTGTAAGTTCTTATCTGTAAGTTCTTTTTAGGTAGTGAGATTTTTGTCTCCCATTTCTCCTTTTAAGATTTTCCATCTGGGTCATATTCCTTTTGTCTGAAGAACACACTCTATTTCCTGTAGCAGGAGCCTTCTTTGAGTGAATGTCCAGTTTTTTTTTTTTTTAATACTGTCTTGGTATGTCATCCAGGCTGGCTTCAAACTCCTGGGTCCAGTCTTCCTGCCTCACCCTCCTGAGTAGCTATAACTACAGATGTTACTACCCTCCATACTTGGAAAGTAGTCTGGCAGATGTGTTGCCCCCTGGGGTTTTATCATGTTCACTGTCTTCTGTTGTTCCTTTGCCTTGCCTGAAAACTTCTGTTTTGATGCTCTGTGGATGTGCTGTTTGCTATCTGTGTCTGCTGTGCTGCAGCTTTTTGTGTGGCCCTTTTACCTTGTGGGTTTCTGGCATCTTTGAATGAGCTTTTCTTTTCTTTCTTTTTTTTTTTTTGGTGTGTGTGAGACAGGGTCTCGCTTTACTGTTCAGGCTGGCCCTGAGCCCAGTCTCCAGCTCACAACAATCCTCCTACCTCTGCCTCCCAAGTGTTGGGATTACAGGTGTGACCCACTAGCCCGGTACTGTGGTATGTGGAGCTGATTGCTGGTGGGCGTGAGTCACTACGCCTGGTATGTGGTTACGGGGGTGGGGGTGGAATTGAACCTGGGCCCTTGGCTTGCAGATAGTCGCTAGAACCACTAACCTAAGTCCCTGGCCCTGGATGAGGTTTTCTTGACTATTGACTTGTAGAACTGCCAAGCTGGTGACGGCCTTGTAGATCTGCCCCTTTCACTCGCTGCTTCTGAAGCTGCAAGTGTTTTCGGGACCTCCTCCGAAATGCACCCATCTCATCCCATTTTCTGTAGTTCTTTTTACTCTGTGCTCTACGTATTATCTGGATCAGTTCACATTTTTCTGTTCATTTATATGTAATTTGCTATTAAGTCTATTCATTGAGTTATTTTTTTCTTTTCTTTTTTGTGGGGGATGGCGGATTGATCTTGAACATAAGAGCTTAGGAGAGCCTCCTACCTCTTGAGTAGCTAGGACTACAGATATATACCACTATGCCTGGCTTCATTTTTCCCCCTGTTTTTATTTCATCTAAAACATTCTTCTTAGAGCTTTAAAAACTGGTCATATAATTCTGTAAACTTTTTTGTTTTCTAGAGATAATTTTGAACTCTTAATTGTGGGATTTTGTTGTTGTTGTTTTTGGTTATAAGGATCAAACTTAGGACCTTGCACTTACAAGGCAGGCGTGGCACCACTGAGCTAAATCTCTGGCTTGACCTTCTTTAGTTTTAAACACAACTGTACTTATTTAAAGCGAATGAATTGATATCATTTTGACTTGTCATTTAGAGAGGTAGTTGGCTGTTCACTTTAATGGAAATATGTTGATCAAAATTATGTGGCTCACTTTGATTACTTTGGCTGCATCATGTGTGGGGGCCTGCTTTTGGGTTCTTTGGACACTTCTTGTTTACTAGGTATCTATTATTCTGGAGTAGTTTGTGGTGTATATAACTGGTTCTGGCTCAGGAGCTCTTCTAACAGGGTGCCGTGAAGGTATCTGATAGATGCTCCAGAAATAACTTCTTGCTTAAACCTATTTTGAATCAGTTCTTTTTTCGGGACCCCTGCATCCTGGTGTGTGTGGTCTGTAAAGAGATACAGGCCTCGGTCTCCGTTTTTTCAGAAAAGACCCAGATCCACTGTCCAACCCACCCTCACCCTCACCCTCCTTGGAGCCAGTAAGCTTCCTTGATCCCCTCACCCAGTTCCCCTCATGAGACCTGTCTTGTTTAGGGTTTTCATTTGTTTTTTTCTTTGCAGTGCTGGGCATCAAAGCCAGGGATGCTATATCATAAGTTATATCTCTAGCCAATTTTTTTTTTTTTTTTGAGGTAAGCTCTGCCTAAATTCTACCACCACACTGAACTTAAAGATTTCGTTTCTCTTCTCCTCAGGGCAAATATTGGTTCAAGAGACTGAGAGAGCCCAGATGTCTGTGTACCTCTGGTTCATGTGGCTGAAGGCTCTTGTTTGGTGTATGAAGAGCCCTTCTACAAGATCATAGGTCATTTTCACTAGGGTAGGGTTAGTGCCAACAGTTCTAGAGGCTTGAACATTGCATCTGTATGCTTAGGTCTGAACTCCTGTAACCTTCCCATTGAAACAGTTGTGTTCATATGTTGTCCTCATGGACAGCAAGTGCCTGTGTACATATTTTCTTGAATGATACTAACGTGTTGTGCATCTGGTGGCAGGTAGTTTGGTGGGTGGGTAGATGCTGGCCCTTGAAATGCACAGTCTGCTGCCGTTCCTGGTGGGAGCAACAGCAGCAAGGCCATTACAGATGTGTGTGGCCTTTGTTGGGCTTCGGGAGGAGGCTTGGTATAGAAGGACTCCTAGAAGAGCCAGGTTGAGGAGGTAGGCCAGGTGAGTTGTTGGACCCACAGCCTGCAGGATTAACCATGGCAGCTGCAGCACTGAGTGCATCAGAGTCATGAGCTGTAGGGGAGCAGTCAGCTGTGTTTGTGGGATTGCAGAGATACAGGATAGGGCCTGACATAGCTTGGGGTACTGTTTGCTGAGGCAGAGTATGCTAGAGAAGCATAAAGTTTGAGGGGATCTTATCACACTCTCTTAAGCTCCTTTGGTTGCTTGCCCTCAGGATCATTTCTTGCACAGTATTACTATTTGTGAGCCTCTTTGTCAGGTACCTCAGAGAGTCTTTTTAGCTTCCGACCACATCAAGCCTTCCATCCCCAATGGAGATTCCCCACTTTGGGCATGAAGTTAAACTTAATTTCAGTCACTGACTCTGAAGTGCACCTCAGACAGGCTGGTCACCTGAGTCTCAGTAAGAGGCTTGGCTAGAAGATGGGCTGAGAGGCAGAGGATGCAGAAGGGAACAGATAGCCATCCAGATAGGAGACACGAGGAGCACGTGGAAATCCTGCTAAGGAACAGAGAGGCCTGCAGTTGTTCTTCCCACTTGGGATTATGGCTTGTGAAGTAGGCCTGGAGTAGTAGTATTGGACAAAGGTTTTCTAGGGCTCTTTAACAAATGCTGCCACGTAGTGCCTACTTTATCAATTTAAGCATCCTTGGATCTATTTTTCTCTTTCAGCAGTTGAAAATATTTCTGTGGACTTCCGTACAGTTTTTGGGAGGCTTCTATTTCTGGGGCTTCTAACTTTACACCAGGCCATTTCAACACATTAAGTGTTTTTCCATTAATTCTGTTTTGAAATGAAATTCAGCGCTTAGAGTGTGTGTGCCCCAGAGGCTTTTAGGACACTTTCAGTGCCACCCACCACCTCTTTCGTTTGGCTCCAAATACATTCATCACCCTGAAGGAAACCTCACACATTGGCAGTTGTCCTGACCTTCCCAGGCTCTGGCCACATTTGGTCTGTTCTATCTCTGTGGATTTGCCTGCTCTGGACACATAGAAATAACATCACAACATATGTAGGCTTCAGTGAATAGCTTTCAATTAGCATGTCTTTAAGGATCATCCATGTTGTAGTGTGTTCTCTTCTTGTATCTGAATACTAATTCATTATCTGAATAGTTGGCCCTTTTACATCCACAGATTTGAACTAATGCAACTTGAAAATATTTGGAGAAAAGTCAGATCTATGCCAATAGCTGGATAGACCATTTTAAAAAAATCATTATTCCCTACATCAGTGGTAGTGAACCAGTGGCATGTGTGCTGCAGCAGACTGTTATCACTGAAGGCTCTAAAAGGTTCACCATTACTGCCCTGGACAATATTGGGTAACAATTACTTGATAGTTTTTATACTACGTTGGCAACAACATACAACCTGGAGATTATTTAAAGTTTGTCAGTGGCTGTGCATAGGTTATTTACAAATAATATACTCTCTTATAGACAGGCCTTGAGCAATCAGGGCACATCTTTGAGGCTACTGCAGCCTGTCCCCTGAGGATGCCATGGGCTGACTATGTGCCACATTTTGTTTGTGCATTCATGCGTCATTGCAACTGTTTGCCTCTGCTAGCAGTTGTTACTAATACCGCTGTGGACTTGTGTGCAGTTTTTTATTTTTGTTCTCTGGTGTATCACAGATACTTTCTAGTGATTGCCCCTGTAAACTCCCTGAACCATGTACTTTCTTTCTCTAGGAGCAAGATCAAGACTGTGAGTCAGTGGGTACACCCGAGGACGAGGCTGGGCAGCAACAGCAGCCTCAGGTGACCATGTGGCCCTGTCTGGGCTCTGTGCCTTTACCCACTCATGGGAGAGTCTTTTACCCAGGCTCAGTGGGTCCTGGGTGCTTTAAGGGCTCCAGGGTGGATGGGGTGCCTCAGCTTCCTGTTTCTTTTTCTGTGTTTCTGTTGTTTGGTGTGTGGGACCTTTCCTGGGACAGGTAGAGAGACAAGTGGATGCTTGGGGATTGCAGTCTGGTGCCTACCAGACCACAGAGATGGCGGCTGGTGGGAGGTGTGGCATGGAGACACGTGTTAGCCACAACATGGGGACATGCTCACGTAGATAGTGGGAGGCATCCTCCCGGGTCACATGCACTCCCTTCTTGTCTGTTTCTGCTTTTTTGCTTATTGGTGTGACTTCACGGCCCTCATGTCAGCAGTGTCTCTCTGCCTGCAGGCGGCTCACAACCTTGAGATGGAAGCCCTGCGCCTGAGTTTAAACAACATGCACACTGCACAGCTGGAGCTGACACAGGCCAACCTGCAGAAGGAGAAGGAGACAGCACTGACTGAGCTGCGGGAGATGCTCAATGGCCGGCGAGCACAGGAGCTGGCCCTTCTACAGAGCCGGCAGCAGAGTGAGCTGGAGCTCGTCCGGGAGCAGCATGCCCGCGAGAAGGAAGCCATGGCACTCAGCTTTGGGCAGGAGATGGGTACAGTGCGGGTCCTGGGTAGGAGATGGTATCCCATGTGTGGCTGAGCTAGTGTGCATTCTGCCTGCAACAAGATCTCACAGGGACCTGTCTGGGAAGCTGACTTGCTTGCTTTCTAAATCACTTGAACCCGTTTGTTTGTACATGGTCTGCTGTTGTCCCTTGAGAGTCTATGATGCCAGCTTCAGCCCTTCAGTGTACACAGGTTCCTCACACATGTCAGGGCCCAGGCCCCTTCATGCATGTAAAGAAGTACAGCTGGGTCCTCTAGGCTGTGGCTGGGTCCAGGCTGGTGGCATTCTAGCTGCCCAGACCCTGGCTTGGCCCCCTTTTTGCCCCATTTTGTATTAGTTTGGGAGATTTGGTCGAGTTTGAAGAATCTGTGTACCTGGAGTTTTGTCAGACTAGACCCACGTCGTCCTGGACCACTGACCTGTTCTGTGCTTGGTGGGCCGTGCCTTTGCTACTTCTGCCACCTTCTGCTGATCTGGGTGCTTTTTAAATTTGGTAGTTCTTGGCCTAAACTGACCTTTTTATTGTTTTTTAAAATAGCTTTTCATGCATTTTTTTGTTATTACTTTTACGTGCATCTTTAAAAAAAAAATAACAGTCCAGTAGAGATGTAATTCACATAGCACACAATTTTGTCAAATTTGCCATGTTATATGGACATGCCCACAGTGAAAGTTTAGAAGGCTTCGACCCAGGGAGAGCCTGAGCGTCTGGTGAGTGCCTGCCTCCTGTGTAAACCAGTTGTGCCACACTGGAAAGCTACCTGCTTCTGGCAGCTCTCCTTGCACCCTGATGAGCCAGTTTTCATAGTTCCTTGTGATGTCCTCTTGTGTTGTCTCATTCAATTTCAAGCAAGTGCAAAGTTTTTTTTTTGTTTGTTTATTTTTTTCTTTGTTTTGTTTTTTTCCGGTACTGGGGATTGAACTCAGGTCCTAGCCTTCCAGGGTAGGTACAGTACCACTTGAGCTAAATCCTTTGTCCTTCAAAGGTATATTTTTATTTTGCTTCCTCTTTTTCTTTTAATACGAAATGTGGTTTGTCTTTTTCCCCTTTGTATGCTATTTTTCCTTTCATCAGCCCTGTGTGCCTCTTCTTTGGCTCTTGTTTCTGCTGTGGGTGGGAATGGGCTGTTAGTAGCTTTCCAGTGGCATGTGGCCTTCAGAAACTAGCTTCCTGGCCTTTTGGCCTCTTCATGGCAACTTTTTTTTTTTTTATCAGGGATCTAACTCAGAACCTTGTGCTTGTTAGGCAGGTACTGTGCTCTGAGCTATATTCTCGGTCCAATGCAACATCTTATCTGTGACAACTTCTCGGCCCTGTTCCTTGCTTCTGAAGGTCTCATCACACAGGTCTCTAGGTGTATACCCTTTCTGTGTCCATGTGATGGAGTCTGCCCCTGCTGTAGAACTCACTTCTCCAGTCTTGCCATTCTTGGCCTGGCACTGGTATACCTGCAGAGGCTCTTGATGCTTAGATGCTGCTGGTCCCTCTTTCTTGGACTCTTTCTCTCTCAAGTAGGAACTATGGTGTCTAGAATGGCCTCCTGAAGTTCAAATCCCAGCACCTTGCTTGGATATGTATACCATGGGTTCCTATGTTACAGGGCTAGTAGTTCTTAATGCTGGAAGTCTTATATAGGTTTTGGGGTTTCAGTAATGGGGGCCCCACCGCTGTCCTCATGGGAAGATCTATGTGGCTGGAAATCTTGGTGTCCTTTGTTTTGGCCAGAATATAATTTGCGACTTAAACCAGACATCTTGCTTCCCTGTTAGCACTGGCCAGTATTCACAGAGTGGCCAGCAGATGCCAGACTTGTCTTGTCTCCTGGGTGATGGAGTTACAGAGAAAGTTGAGGCTGGCAGTCTGAATGGCTTGTTATGGTTTTGATTTTTTTTTTTTTTTTTAGTTTTTATAGATAGGGTCTCGCTTTGTAGTTTAGGCTAGCCCTGAACTCATTATGTAGCTCAGGCTAGACTTAAACCCTTGGCAATCCTCCTGTCTCTGCCTCCCAAGTGCTGGGATTACAGGCATGAGCCACCACATGCACTGTGATATGAGGTACCGGGGATCAAACTTGGGACCCTGTGCTTGCCAGGCAGACGCCAGAACCACTGAGCTAAAAGCCTGGCTTGTTATGTTTTGCAGCTGAGTTGAAGAAGAAGTTACAGTCAGAAGTGGAGAAAAATGCCCAGGTAATAGAGGTAAGTACATTGTTTTTCTTTATCTTCATGCCCCATTTACCTGCCCCTCATTTTATCACAAGCAAATTCCGGTGGAATTTATTGGAATGTGATGGTCGAAAATGAGATTCTATCCTTGTTGGGAAAGTTGTTTCCTAGTGTATTTATTTCTTGTTGGTTTCTAGAATGTGAAGATACTAGAATGTGTTCTGGAAGATGCCTGTCCTCGTGGACTGTGTTCAGTAGAGGGAGGTGGATGTGGTTAGGGTGGGATGGGGTGGGTGTCCCTGAACACCCCAAGTGATTATGTCATGGGATGGGTAGCCCCTAACTGCAATCAGTGGAGGTTCCTTCTGAGACAGGTGTCCTGGCTGATTT
Organism: Petromus typicus; assembly: GCA_004026965.1. Classification (NCBI taxonomy): domain Eukaryota; kingdom Metazoa; phylum Chordata; class Mammalia; order Rodentia; family Petromuridae; genus Petromus; species Petromus typicus. The sequence goes on from PVIR01005774.1 coordinate 13,860, forward strand.
TAGGCATTGCCCGAGTGCAGAAGTCAGTCTGGGGCTGGAGTTCATGCTTCAATATCCTACCTCTCTGACTTGGAGAGTGGAGACTTGTTTCTCAACATGTGTGGGACAGAAGCCAGCCCCTGGGCAGAGGTGTGCAAAATCACCATCAGCCTCTGGGTCCTGTAGGCAGCCGGCTTTGTGAACCTTTGAGAGTGGCTGTTCGATGCATATTGCATTTAGAGGCTGGTTAGAATAATGGGGCCGCCTCCTGTCTTTGGCTGCTTGCTTAATGGAGGCTTCTGTGCTGTCTTTGTAGCAGTTGGTAGAGAGGCTGACTGTCCATCAAGAGCCCTTTTCCCATAGTGGCAGCTCAGTCCAGGGGGTGTGACTCCCCACTCTTGATCTTGACAGTGAGATTAAAGTTTCCTTATGACAGATAACCAATTGTTGACCATATTCTTTTCCTCTTAAATTAGACTCTGAAGCAAGACTGGCAATCTGAAAGAGAGTTATGCTTGGATAATCTCCGCAAAGAATTATCTGCAAAGCACCAGTCAGAAATGGAGGATTTGCAAAACCAGTTTCAGGAAGAACTTTCAGAACAGAGAGCTGAGTTGGAGAAGGTTTTTCAAGGCAAAAGTCAGGCTGAAGGTGAGCATCTAACTTGAGTAGGTCTGGAAGGGGTTGTGCATTTCTGTGTGATTCCAGAAAAAAGACCTTGCTGGGGATTTAGCTCAAGTGCTACTATACTTACCTTAGACGCAAAAGGGTTCAATCCCCAGTATTGCAAAAAAGAAAAACAAACCCAAAACGAAACAGAGCAAAGACCTTGCAGCTCACACTATGCTTTGCAGTCAGGTAACTGAGTTCCAGAAAAGTCAGGAGAGACTGGCTGGGGGCTCCATGTTGGCTGCAGGCCTCTCAGAGCCTGTAAACCTTCCTGACCTTTGTTTCATAGATGTCTTTTGCATGTTTAACTCCTGAATTACTCCTGAAACAGTGGCATGGATTGCTCGCGTCTGATTCTGTAGTGCTGAGTGAGTACCCTGAGAACCTTGTGGTCAGATGCTGCTGCTGCAGGTTACTGTGGTGTCTTTGCCTCTTTCACAGGACAGTGGAGAGCGATGTTGAGATGAGGTCTGGACAGACTCCACTGGCTGTGTCTCAGCTTTGCTTTTCTGGCTGTGCATATGGTGTGATCTGCCATTAAAATGTGAGAGCACCCAGCACGGAGTGGGGCAGGCAGGCCAGTCAGTGTTGTTGCTGGGGAGGAAGTGTTATCTGTAGTAAACCAGATGGAATTGTGCTACTTTCCAGTGTCCCTGAAGAGCCTGGAGGCTCAGCATCAGGCAGCGGTCAGGAAGGTACGTGAGGATCTGCAGTTGGAGCACTGCCAGTATTTAGAAAACTTGGAGTTGAAGTTCCGAGAAAAGGAAAAAGAAAAGCAGCTGGAGGTAAGCAGAGTCTCACTTGCTTATTTATTTATTGTAGTACTGGAAATTGAACCAGGGTCTTTACACTGATCTGTATTCTGTCTTTTTTCATTATGAGGCAGGACCTGGCTGTGTTGCCCAGAATGGGCTTGAACTTGTGATCCGTATGTTTCAGCCTCCTAGAGTGCTAAAGTTACAAGTGTGTACCACTGTGCCTACCTGAGCTTACTTATTTTTAAATATTTGATGTTTTAGAGGCATTTTAAGGGATTAGGGAACTAGACCACTACATATTCTTTTGTTTGTTAAAACTAAAGTACTAAATTTAAACTCTTTTTTTTTTTTTTTTTTGGTTTTTTTGAGACAGGGTCTCGCTTTGTAGTTCAGGCTGGCCCTGAGCTCAACCTCCAATTCACATCACAGCAATCCTCCTGCCTCTGCCTTCCAAGTGCTGGGATTACAGGCGTGAGCCACCACATTCAGCACTGTGGTGTGTGGTACTGATTGCTGCTGTTTGTGAGTCTCCACGCCCAGTATTGTATGGGTTACCGGGGAATTGAACCCAGGCCCTTGCGCTTGCAAGACAGGCGCTGGAACCACTGAGCTAAATCCCCGGCCCTAAACTCTTAATGTTTAGTGAAAAAAGCCTGTGAAAGGATAGAGTCTGAGGTTCGTCTAGTGACTGTGCTCTCTTGTGATCAGAAAGTACATATTCTTTACAAGTGTTCCTGAGACATTTATAAAAATTTTAAATACTAAAAGTGTAGGACCAGTTCTTTTCACTATAATCCAATAAATAAATTTCTTGAACATAAATAAAATGATTTCTGCTATTTTAATACTCTTTTCTAATGAAATATTATATATCAAATGTAGGTGGTGTGGCTAGGTGCAATTCAGAGACCTGAAGTGCCTTTATTTGTAAATCTAAGAGTCAAGCAGTCCTTTTAAGACTTTTTTTTTTTAGGTTTTTGGAGACAGGGTCTCGCTTTGTGGTTCAGGCTGGCCCTGAGCTCAGCCTCAAACTCACATCACAGCAATCCTCCTGCCTCTGCCTCCCGATTGCTGGGATTACAGGCGTGAGCCACCATGCCCGGCACTGTGGTATGTGGTACTGGTTGCTGCTGGGTGTGGGTCTCCACACCCAGTATTGTTATGTGGTTACCGGGGAATCGAACCCGGGTCCTTGCGCTTGCGAGACAGGCGCCGGAACCACTGAGCTAACTCCCCGGCCCCTTTTTAAGACTTTTAAGAAAACACAACAGAAGATGAAACTAGTAATGGTATGTACAGAGATTTACAGATCTGAGGAGATGTAGTATCAGTCCCAGGCTGGGCCATACTCCCTTCCCCTGATCTCTTCTGGACCTTGTCAGGCTCTTTTGGTGAGAGAGAGAGACAGACAGAGAGAGAGAGAGAGAGAGAGAGAGATGGTGAGCACCATCTGGTCCTGATGCCCACAACGAGCATGGCCCAACCTCAAGGCTGGTAGGTTCAGTGTTGGCTGGAGCCCAGAGAGGCCATGCCCTCCATGGTTTCCCGACTCCCCAAGGAGATGGACTAAGAAGAGCCTTGCCCTTCAGCCTGGCCCTCTGGGCCCAGCCGGAGGCCTCACAGTGGAGACTTCCCCATTGAAGGGCATATCCTTGCTCAGTGACAGAAATGGATCTATGCGGGGAACTGAAAAAAAAACTCAGGCTCCTGAAGGGAAGAGTAAAAGACCAGCCCTGTACGATGAGAGAACATTTTGAAAGATAAGGACCATTTCCCTTCTTCATTGTGTATTGACAAGTCCTCCTTGGCCAGTCTTGGTGACTGCTGAGAAGCAGTCCCTCAGTGGGGCTACCCTGCCAGCCTGCAGTGTGTGGGTCTGTGAGAGGTGATCTGCTTCTTTAACAGAAGAACATGGAAAATAGGAGCCTCCTCTTGCAAGTGATAGCTGCTGTAGTCTAATCCTGACCCTGCCCTGTATGGTCTGCATTAGTGTCTTATAACCATCCCTGAGCCTGGCACTGGCTTGTGTGGTGTATGTGGAACAGGTGCTGCAGTGGCAGTGTGGCAGTGAGCAGATAGAGAGCTGTGCTGCTCTCCAGATGGCCCTTGCTGAAGTTTATTGTAAGCAGACAAGCCCAGAAGTGACTGCTTTTGTCTTGTTTTGTTGTAGTTTGGTTTTTACAAGACAAAGTCTCACCGTAGTATGCAGTTCTGCCTTGCCTTGAACTCATTATATAGCCCATGCTGGCTGGAACTCACAGCAATCCTCCTGCCTCTGCCTCCTGAGTGCTGGGATTATAGCCATCCACCACTACACCTAGCTCCTTTTTTTTTAGATTGGGTCTTAGTGTGTTGCTCAGACTTGATGTTGAACTCCCAGTCTCAAGCAATCCTCTCTCCTCAGCCTCCTGGGGAGTTGAGACCACAGGTTCATGCCAACAAGCCTTAAGAACTCTTTTAAAATGGTAATAATTCTGCCCTTGGCCTCACTTGGGTCAGCTGTGGTGATTGCTTTGTTCTGGTTGCTGCTGTTCTGATTTCTACACTGCTGGTTTGGGATGTGTCCTTGGACTGCATGCATACTGACGTGTACTTACCGGATGCTGGCCCTGAGGTGTTGACAGGTAACATAGGGAATAGCACAGAATGCTCAGCACTGCTTGGAGGGAGCTCAGGGCAGTTTCATGGATTGCTCTTCTTTTCCACAGTTAGAGAATCTTCAGGCATCTTATGAAGACCTAAAGGCTCAGTCACAAGAAGAAATCAGGCACCTGTGGTCCCAGCTCGAGTCTGTGAGAACCAACAGAGAGGAGTTGCATGGTAAGGGTCGTTTGTGGGGGAGGAATTCAGATCATCCAAAGCTAAGGCTCTGTGGGGTTTTGCTTGCTTTATTCAGTTTTTGTAGCATTGGAGATGGATGAAATCCAGGGCTTGGTACATGCGTGGAAAGTGCTAAACCACTGAGCCATACGTCCAGCCCCAATTTTTTTTTTTGTACTAGGAATCGAACTCAGGACTTTCTGCTCACAAGGCAGGTGCAGTGCCTCTGAACTAAACTCCAGCCCTTCCAGCCCCAATTTGACCCTAGGCCCAAGCTCTGCCCATGTCTAGATGTGGTAGGCAGGTGTGTTGGTCTTTCCTTAGGATTTGTCCATTGTGACTGGAGGCTGCAGGAGAAAGGGACTAATGGGTGAGAGGCAGGACAGCTCCTACTGCTGTCCTAGCCTGTTGCTCTTGGGTCTTTATTCCTACCTGATGACTCAGACAGGGAGTTCTGATCTGGAACCTCTGGGGCAGTGGTCTGCTCCTTCCATGTCATTAGCTTTTAATCACTTGGGCCAGCTGGCAGCATTTGCTGGGCCAGAAGTCCTTGCGTAGTTGCTTTTCTGTTGCTGTGTGGCAAATTGCTAAACACTTGGTCTAAAAACACTTTTGTAAGCGCCCAAATCTGAGGAGTGTGTCTGGGTTCTCTACCCAAATGCTCTCTCATATTTGAAATACAGGTATAGATTGCTGTGTTTTGCCCTAAACTCACTCTAAAGTGTTTAGAATTATGGCAAGATCTCATTTCTGGCTATTGTAACCTCAGTGCCACTTGCTTCTTTGCTGACCTCAGCTGGTCCTACACTTGTGCTGCAGTAAAGTGCTCTCAGGTGTTCCGGCTGGAGAAGCTTTGGCCTAGGGGCCCATCAGGTACTGAGCAGAACACAGGAAGGTAACTCACAGGTTCGAGGCCTGGGTCCCTCCGTGGGATCTACACAGGCCTCCCCATCTCCTGGTTTTGAATTGTTACACTATGGATGATTGAATGCTTCATCCTGTTGAAGAGCCGTGGCCACCTCCCCTGGCTGGCGCACTGCACCTGGAGGAGCTAGAACACCTTCGGCAGGAGTTTGCACAACAACAGCAGCGAGATAGAGCCCAGCATGAGTCTGAACTGGAGCAGTTGAGGGTTTATTTTGAGAATAAGTTGAAGGATGCTGAGAAGACTTATCAAGAGGACCTGAGCCTATTCCAGCAGCGGCTACAGGATTCCAAGGAAGATTGTCTCCCGGGATCTTCGGAAATCAGGTAAAGGAAACAGCTCTTGTCCTGGGTAGGTTTCTGAAATGCGGGAGCCTTGTGCTGGGAGTGCATTTCATTTTATGATCTTGTGCCAGTGGAAACCAGTAGATTTTGGTGTTATAAGATGCTCTCTGGCAATGAGATGATGCTGACCCAGGATGTGGTGTGTCTTGTGTGTTCTTGCTGAATTGCTGATGTGTGGCAGGCACCCTGTGCTCTATCTTGCTCCTCTGTGCCATGATGTGGCTGAGCAGAGTACAGACTGGGGTCATCCTGCTCTTGACAGGGATACATTGGCCGGGTCTTTGCTCTGTGGTAGGCCTGGGTAAAATGGGCTTGGGGGAAAAGGCACATGTAAAGTTTTAAAATCTGTTTTCTCTCTTAGTTCTTCCTGTGCATTTTTAGAAGACACATCTAATAGGGAAGGAAAAGAACACCCTGAGCAACTTGACCTTCAACTTGAGCAACAGGAGGTGATTTATTTTTTATTTTTTAAATCTGAGGAGGGGTTAATTTTGAAATGGGCTGTGTAAGATCATCACAGTGTAAGATCCACATGTCCATCCTTCTCACTGATGTGTCATATCATATCGGCTTACTTTTACATCTCAGAAATTCCTCTGTGGATTTCACAACCATTCTGCCCTGACTGTGGGTCCTGGACAGTCAGAAGAAGGATGCCCCATCTTTTTTGTCCACTTATACTGCTGTCATGGCTATCAGTGAGTCCCCCCTCTGCCCACATAGGCAGCCCTTCTGTACTATATAATTATGTTAGACTTGACTGTGACAGTCTTCCAGGTGTGAGCTGTGTGGATTTCCCTGGCCTTCATGTTTCTTCTTTCTTGAATTGGCCTCCACGCCATGGATTTTGGTCATTTTTAACATCTGTGGAATAGCATTATCCAAACAATTTCCTGGAATGATAGACTGTATATGAACAGTGCAGTGGCCACTGGCACACATACTGTTACCCACTTGCTAGAAACTGGCATGACCGTTTTTAATAGTCATTTGGTGAAGTGCCAGCAGTCCCTGGGCCCTGCTCTCCTGGGCTGCACAGCCCTAAGTCCAGTCCTGAAGCCTGTGTAGAAGCGTTCTACTTCCATGGGCATGACTGTTCTTAATGGCTACTGCTTTTGGCCATTAAGTTGGTGTTGGTTGGTTTGGGCTGCTGAGCCCAACTGTACATCTTAGTGGCCAAGCTTACACGACTTATTTTCTTCTCTTGTAGAGAGAGGGTGGAGATGGGATTCCATCATGTCTCATGGCTGGTCCCTCCTGAAGCTTCTCTCCTTGGCTTGCAGGCCATGCTTGCTCCCTGTGTCATCATGTGATGGTCCTCTATGTGTCCTCTCTCATAAGCTCACTTGTCCTGTGGGTTTAAAGGCTGATCTTATGAACTTGGTTTTAAAGACTCCACCTCTGAATCTAGTCCCATTGTAGGGTTTTGCGATTAGGGCTACAGCATGAATTTGAGAGGAGGACACAGTTGGCCCATCCCAGGTGGTCTCCATCCCTTGGGACCTTGTCAGTACCCTCTGAACGGCAGGCCTGTACTCACTGTGCGGCAGTGTGGAGCTGCACTTTGTCTTCCCTCTTTCCTTGCAGATGTGCTGCCCCTGCAACTCTTTGTGGTTATGACTAACGCAGAGCCTGCATCTAGCATGGTGGTGTCTTTTGTGCTGCACATGTCTGTTTCCCTGGATGCTTCTCCCCACCAGCTCTCTCTCTCTCTCTCTTTGGGGTTCCTGAGATCTCCTAGCACTCCCGTTCTTGGGTTCCCTTCCCTCTGGTCTCCTTTCTGCCTGGGAGCAGCATGTACACCTATCATCTTCCTTGTGTTGCTGTGATGTTCCTTAGGTGGAGTGTGTTGTGAACACGGCTGAGCCACAGCCTTAAACTTGCACATTCAAGCTTGCTTTCCTGTCTCATGGTTCCCTGTGACCTCCCTCTAAATGCTGCCTATGTGGCTTTTTGGTTCCCTCTGGGATTCCCTGAGGTCTGAGGCCCCTACCCTGTTGTCCATGCTCTTTTTTCATGCTGGAAGCAAAGTGGGCTTTGGAGTCTCAGGCTTTCCTTTTGCTTCTGTTTCATTGCTTAGACTTCACTCATTTTCCTCAGGATCCTCTTGTCTTTCTGGAGCTTCTTTGAGGTTCATGCTCCATTCCCTTTATTTTCCCCTTGGCACCTGAGGAGAGGTGGCTGGAGGGCAGGTGGCACCCAGTACCTTCTCTGTGCCCAGTGTCCCCTGGTCTTACTGGAAGAAAGTGCCTTTTATCTCCGACTTCTGCCCTGAGCTTGGTGAGCATTGTAGAGCCTATGCCCTGCCCTTGGTCCTTCCCTTCTATATGCCAGAGTCTCAACTTCTCGTACCTCTGTCTTTTGGCACTTGGTGCTTATCAGTTCATTGATAGCTTCTTCCCCTACTTCTTCTCTTCATAGGCTTATACATTCTTTTTTCTCTACCAATTACATGTCCCAGAAGTATAGAGGTGACAGTGGTGGAGTTTGTGTTGGTGGGCAGTCAATGTGGACTGTTGTGTTGAGGCCATGCTGCTCTCCCATAGTTGTCCTGCTGTACAGGATCTCATCAAAAAAGTTTGTGTGATCTTCATGTGGTTGATGACCAACGTTGACTTTCTGGTTTGCATCTTGATTATTAATGAGGTTTAGTTTTTGATTTCTTTGATTGCTTTTAACCACTTTGCCCATTTTGCTCTTGGTTTGAGTATTCTCTGGTTTGTTCTTTGCCTTTGTTGGGGTGGGGATTCTTTTCAGTGTCTGTTGTTGGGCCCGACCAGCTCTTGGGGACAGGTCAGGGACCTAGACATGTCCTCCCTTGTCTTCAGCCCTGGTGTCAGCCCTTTCCTGGATTTCTTATTGTCATAGGAGCAAGAGCATTTCATTAATCAAAATGCCCATTTCTGCCACAGTGCACTATTAATTAATTAAGATAGGGTCTCCCTCTGTTGTTCAGGCTGGCCCTGAGCTCAGCCTCCAACTCACATCACAGCAATCCTCCTGCCTCTGCCTCCCAAGTGCTGGGGTTACAGGCGTGAGCCACCATGCCCAGCACTGTGGTATGTGGTGCTGGTTGCTGCTGGGCGTGAATCTCCATGCCCAGTATTGTATGTGGTCACCGGGGAATCGAACCCAGGTCCTTGCGCTTGCAAGACAGGCACCGGAACCACTGAGCTAAATCGTCGAAGGCCAGACTTCTTAACACACATGTGCTATATGATTCTTTCGTAGGGGATAGTGGCATGCTTACAGCGAGGCCCAGAGGAAAACCACAGTCCGGGATCAGAATTGTGTTCCTCCCTCCATGTCCAGCACGAGGAGGACGAATCAGACGGAGGCCTCATGGGGCCCGAAACGTTAGAATGGGAGGAGTTCCGAGCTGCACTCTCAGATGCGCACAGCCAAGGTGTGTGGCCCATCTCCCACCACTGGTTCCCTGACCTGCACCTGTGGGGTTTGCTCAAGCAGGTTGGTGCCCTGCACACAAAGGCATGAGCAGGTGCTAGTGCGAGTTGGATGGAGTTGGGTGGGACTGGCCTGAAAGCAGTGCATGTTCCTGGCTGTCCTGTCTGCAGGTGGTTTTCTCCAGCTAGGACAGCAGCCTGGAGCACAGGCATTATCAGGCATTGGGGACCACACACCTTTGGGAAGAAGATGTTCTTGGGACCCTTCTCAGGACGTGCCTGTCCTCAGAGCAGGCCGAGCCCCCAGTGGGAACTCAAGGAACTATGCCCACTTGTGTCCTGAGTCAGCACCAGGGACTTTCACACTCAGCTGTCTGTTGCTGCATCACTGTGAGGCCCCTGTTGTGTTGGCTGTGCCTGGGGCTGGGCCGCTGTGTGTGACTGCCCTCCCTGCTTCCTTGTCTCTTCCAGAGCTGACACAGGCGCAGCCCCAGTGTATGCAGGACGCCGCTAGGGAGAGGAATGCGGAAGCACAGGTAACAGCCAGAGTCGTGGATTTGGAAGCTGAGCACAAGGTTAAACTTTCCCTCCTTCAGACTGAATTCAAGGAGGAAATTGAACTCTTAAAAATGGAAAACAGAAACTTACATGAGAAGTTGCAGCATGAGACCCAACTAAGAGGGGACCTGGAGAATGTGAGTAGTTTCCTTTTGGTGATGTCTGCCCTGCCCCCCAGGAGACTCATGGTCCACATGAACACGGGCAGGTGGGTTTACCCCAGGCCATCCATGCCTGTCGTACCTGTGAGGATGTCTGTCCCCAGACCCTTGAAAGTGGCTCCTGAAATCAAACGCCAGTGGTTATTTGCAGCACCTACCCTGACCGCTGAGAGTTCTGACTTTTGCAGAAGGGGCAGGCATCCCTAGGGCTCCAAGGAGAGGCGTCATTGTCTCTGACATTCAAGCCAGTGTCTTAAAGGAGGTCCAATTTCTCCAGGTGCTTCCTGTCAGTTGTTTGCAACTGTGGAAAATCCACACACTGAGCCTCTTCCTTGTCATTTTATGAGTGTGATCAGGTCATTGCCATGCTATTAGAAATGGGATCAGGAAGGCTTCTGTTCTATAGCCCGTTCAAGTGAAGGTTTTTTTACATGGTGGAATACAGAATCGACATGAACCGATTTTTGTATGTGTGTGTTGATTCAATTTTGTTCCCCATTTCATGCTTGAAACCAGGGATACCCTTGCCCTTTGCTATCAACTCTGTACTGTTCTTGGCCAGGAACATTTTATTACCTTGTTTGATCACTATATTACTTTTTAAACTAGGGCATTGGTAAAGTCATGGAGCAAGTTAGAGCAAAGGACAGAGCTCTGGAGGAAGCCGTGTGGGTCTCTGGCAGTCCACAGTTGGCAATACCTGAGCTTTTCAGCATTGTTGACCAAAGACAGACTTTCCTAGGTGACTTTAATGTTTGCACAGATGTTTCTCAGATCACCATTTTATCTGATAAATCAGTTCCCAGAAAAGGAGTATAGACTCTTTTTTTAAGGTTTTTTGAGACAGGGTCTCGCTTTGTGGTTCAGGCTGCCCCTCAGCTCAGCCTCCAACTCACATCACAGTAATCCTGCCTCTGCCTCCTGAGTGCTGGGATTACAGGCGTGAGCCACCACACCCGGCACTGTGGTATGTGGTACTGGTTGTTGCTGGGGTGAGTCTCCACGCCCAGTATTGTTATGTAGTTACCGGGGATCAAACCCGAGTCCTTGCGCTTGTAAGACAGGCGCCGGAACCACTGAGCTTATCCCCGGCACGAGGATAGACTCTTTCTATTTCACTTCTTAAATTCCTAAATGTTTAAGTATTTCGAAGCTCTGTTATGGATATTTTTATGATTGTAATGTCTTCCTGAAAATTTTACCCATTATTAATGAAGTGTCCCATTTTTCTCCTATATTATTTGTCTTGAAATCTCCTTTCTGTTTTGTTAATATACTTGTGCTAGTCTACATGTACATTTTGTTGTTACTCATTTTGCCTTTGCTTTATTAAAAGTAAGGAGTTTTATGCAGCTATTATATATTTAGGTGTTATTTAATCCATTTTAATAATTCCTGTATGCTAACTTTAATTCTGAGTGTATATATGATACATATGGACTTAGGTCTATCACTTTACTATTTATTAATTTTGTTTGGGCCGGGGAGTTAGCTCAGTGGTTCTGGCGCCTGTCTTGCAAGGACCCGGGTTCAATCCCCGGTAACCACATACTATACTGGGCGTGGAGACTCACCCCAGCAGCAACCAGTACCATATACTACAGTGCCGGGTGTGGTGGCTCATGCCTGTAATCCCAGCACTCGGGAGGCAGAGGCAGGAGGATTGCTGTGATGTGAGTTGGAGGTTGAGCTCAGGGCCAGCCTGAACCACAAAGCGAGATCCTGTTTCAAAAACACCTGAAAAAAAAAAATTTTGTTTGTATTTTAAGACAGTCTTGCTGTGTAGCTCAGTCTGGCTTTGAACTTGTGGAAATCCTCCTGCTTCAGACTCCTAAGTATTAGGATTATAGGCATTCACACTCAAGCACAACACTATCAACTTTTTTTTTTTTTGAAACAGGCTCTCACTTTTGTAGTTCAGGCTGACCCTCAACTCAATCTGTAGCCCAGGCAAGCCTCAAACTCACAGCAATTCTCCTGCTTCTGCCTCCTAAGTTCTGGGATTACAGGTGGCATGAGCCACCACGCCTGGCATTGTGGTGTATGGTACTGATTTCTGATGGATGTGAGTCACCACACCTATTATTGTGGTACGTGATTACTGGGGATCGAACTGCTTGTGCCTGCAAGGCAGACGCAGGAACCAGTGAGCTAAATCCCTGGCTCAATACTATCAATTTTTGTGTGTCTGCTCTTTTTCTTTTTTGCTGTTGTTTTTGTTGCTCTATTCCCTTTTCACATCTTTTGGAGTATTTGAATATTTCCTGGAATTTATTTTAATATTATGTATTGAGTTAAGCTATACTTTTTTGCATTAAGTTTTTAGTGACTCTTATAAGGATAAGAACACAGACTTTTCAGTCTGACTGAATGTGGCTTTTCAGATACACTGGGTCTCATCTTTGCAGATGCACTTTGCCAACTCTTCGTAGTCCGTGCTGGATCTTTCTCCCCTATTACTTCACTGTATATTTTATACTCCACAATTCAGCATTTTAAGATAACCTCTAAAAAGTCATGTATTGGAAAATAATTAACAAGAAAAACAGTCTTAGGCTGGTCTCCCTTTCTTTCCTTCTGGAAATCTGAGTGTATAGAGTGTTCATCAGTATCCCTTGTCGACCACCTCTACTGTACAAACTTTTTTTTATTTAAAAAGGCTTTTGTTTCACTTTCATTCTTTTTTTTTTTGCTGTACCAGGAATTGAACTCAGGCCCTTGAGCTTACAACATAGGCCTGGTAACACTGAGCTAAATCCCTAATCCTCACTTTTCTTCTTTTTTTTTTTTTTGAGACAGGGTCTCTCTTTGTAGTTCAGGCTGGCCCTGAATTCACTGTATAGCACAAGGTAGTCTTGAACTCATATCAGTTCTTCTGCCTCAGCCTCCCAAGTGCTGGGATTAAAAGCATGAGCCACCATTCCTGGCATTGTGGTATGTGGTACCAGGGATCGGGACCTTGTGCTTGCAAGGCAGGCACCAGAATCACTGAGCTAAATCCCAGCCCTCTCACTTTTATTCTTGAAGAATAGTTTCATTGTATAAAATATTGGGGTGATAGGTCTTTTTTGTTCAAGATTTAAAGATTTTTTTAAACCTTTTCTCTGCTGATATCTTTGTATTATCTTGGCGTTGGTCCCATTGATTGTATTTTCTTTTTATCATCAGTCAGATATCCCTGATTATTTGTATATCCACTGGTTTTGGATTGTATCCTGGACCTTGTGAATGCTGTGTTTTGGAGACACTGGATTCTGTTCTAACATGAATTGGTATTTTATTCAGCAGGTGGTTGACTTGGCTGAATTCATGCCCCACACTGCCTATCTTCTGTGCTGGGTCAAGCAAGGTGCTGTTTGCAAGGCTTACTTTTAGGGTTTGCCCCGTGTGTGAATGGGTTAGGCTGCCTAAAGTCTGGGCAGAGACTAGCTCTGTCTTGAGGGCTTTCCTTTCTTGCTCTGTGGATCTGGTTCTTCGGTGTAGCACACAGTTAGCCTTCCCTGTCATCTAAGCTATATGAGAGAGAGATGATGTGGCTCCTGTGTCCCTCTCAAATGTTAACCCCGCTACATGCCAGCCATCAGTCAGCTATCTCCAAGCTTCAGAAGTCATCACTCAGGGTTCAGAACAATTGCCATCCCTGGAAAAACTAAGCTGAGCTGTCAGCTGTGGCCCAAAGCAGAACTGTGGATTGTGTTTAAACGAGCTGGTGCCAGGCTTATATACTTTTCTCATTTTTGGTTTGTTTTTTACAAACCAAGTGATGCTGTTTAGTAGTTTACTGACTTCCTTTTTTCTTTTGGAAAACCTCAGCTTTCTTGTTCATCTGATCAGAGAATATCTTTGGAATTTAGTTTGGTTCATCATAGGTTAGAAGATGGGACTCAGTGGCTCCATACTGTTCTTATTGCTCTTGGACTTCTAACCCTGCTGCGTTGGAGGTAGCCTTTGCTCTGTGGAAGACCCCGTGCTCCTCTTGGTTATACCTGACCCCGGTTTTATTTCACTGGTATGCGTGTATTTTCAGGTGTTAGTTTTTGTGGAGGCAAACAGATAGTTTTAAGTTTGTTCATGTTAGCCTCTTTTCATTCCTGTCAGTGTAACAAGCATTCCCAACACTGTTTTCTTTTTTTTTAATCTTTATTGGTACATTAAATATGCACATCATGATTGCACTCCATAATGGGGATTTGTACCAGTATAAGACACAACTTAATTCTCATTTTTTCCCATAGCCCTACCCACCCTAGCACCCCCCCATATACATAAAATTTTCCCAACACTGTTTTCAGTGCAGTGCCTGTGTGTTGGGGAAATTTCCCCGTCTTCATAGGTGGACATGGGTCATTACTTCTAATGATTGATCCTTGCATTTCCTTTTCTCTTCAATGTCTGTAGGTAAAATTTAGATTAGTGGAAGACCACCAGGCAGAACTAAGCAAAGCTGAGGAGAAGATTCAACTGCTAAAGCAGGAATTTAAAAAAAAAGAAACAGAGTGGAAGATTTCACATGGAGACCTAAAGAGAGAAGCTGAAGAGAAGGTGACCTCCATGCTTCTTGAGCTGCAAGAAAAGGCTGAATTGGAGAAGCAGTCCATAATAAGCAGGTTTAAACTTCGGGAAACTGAAATGAAGAACCTTCAGGACCAGCAAGCAGCCCAGATCCTGGACCTGGAGAGGTCCCTGACAGAGCAGCAGGGTCACCTGCGGCAGCTGGAACAGGGGCTTACCGGGGATGATGCTGTGCTGTGCAGCCGATGTGGCCAGGAGCCCCCTGGGGCCCAGCATGAGGGACACCCCGTTCCCCTCCGAGAGGAGGACTACGCCCTCCAGCTGACGCTGGCTCAGAACAGGTGTGTGACTTTGGGCTATGGGCTGTGCGGAGGTACCTGCCAAGGCTGAGTCAGGTCCCTGGGAAGGATGTGCAGTAGGATTCTGCAGGCAAGAACATCTGAAAGGAGGTAGGGCAGGTACTGAATTTTCACCCTAAAACCACAAGGGGACAGTTCTGTGTTCTGTGATGGTTGTATTAACAGCAGCACATCCATGTCCTCCTGTGGTGTCTGAACTCCTGTAGTGGATGTAGATGGGTATGCATCTTTTACTTCTGCGTTCTTTATTGGTGTGTTTTAAAATTTTAATAGCAGGACCTTTAGTCTCACTGAAACACGTGCACATGCAGTTTATCACAGTGTTTATAACTTAAGTATATTCTTTTAAAAAAACATTTTTTATTTTTTTGAAAGAAGGTCTCGCTGTATAGGTTAGAGTAGCCTTGAACTCATGATGTAGTCCAGGCTGACCACAAACTCAGGGCTATCCTCCTCCCTCAGCCTCTCAAGTGCTGGGATTATACACAGGCTCTAACCATACCTAGCCATAAAATAAACATTTTTTTCTAATTCTTGTGAAACTCAGGTTATTTATTTATTTATTTTATTTATTTATTTTTTGAGACAGGGTTTCACTGTGTACTTCAGGCTGCCCTTGATTTACTGTGTAGCTCAGTCTGGCTTCGAACTTGTGGTCATCCTCTTACCTCTGCCTCCCGAGTGCTGGGATTACAGGTGTGCACTATCACGCCTGGCTTGAAGTTTTAGACAGATTCAGAATGTAACCAGATTCTTTTCTTCTCTTGGTGTTGGTCCTTCTGTAGCCCTTAGAGTTGGGGCTGTGGTGGCAAAGGTGTCCTTAGGGCGCCATCAGACTTGTTGTTGGCTTGGTCCCTTGTTCCTGTGTACCTCCCAACTTCTCTCCAGCTTTACAAGGATGTGCACTTCTCCTCTGGGGTGAGAAGATCAGAACCTCGGGTTGTGGTCCAGACTCACCTCTCTGGGCCAAGAGTCCAGCCTCACAGGACTTTGGAGCTCCCAGGTGATGGGAGGGTCACCCAAGGCCATCTGCAGAAGACCTGTGGACTTAGACAATGTCTGGCAGGTGGGCACATAAAGACAGGCACTGTTCCTATTATTGATGTGAGCCCCAAGAGACCCAGTGTGTTGTCTGAGCCCACAAGGTCTTGATGCTTCCCTAGAGTCACAATTCCAGGCTTTTTGGGCTTCTGACAGAATTTCTTTTTCTCATAAAAAGTGATTCTTCCTTCCTGCCTTGGAATTTGCTGCCATTCTCCTCAAGTCTGTGGGTTGCTGCCTTTCTCCATGTCTCTGAAGGTAGTGCTTTTCCCCACCAAGGTGCAGAGATGGCCTAGGACCTAGGATTAATGCTATTGTGAGTGCCGGTCACCCCTGGTTGGGGGTGTGGGCACAGTTGCTCTGTGGTGCTGTGTCCTCCCTGAAGCCTGCACCCTGATGACTCCAGTGTCTCTGGTCCATCCCTTGAGGATGGTTTAACTCCAGGCTGAGCCTTTGAATAGTTGAGGCAGCTTTCTGTGTGAAGAATGTCTGGGTATTAGAGGGCATGTATACAGTGTGGCCAGGAACCCTGCTGCCTAGGTTCACTCAGAGTTTTTCCTCAGGTTTTTGCAAGAGCGCAAGGAGATTGTGGAGAAGTTTGCTGCAGAGCAAGATGCTTTCCTGCGGGATGCTCAGGTGCAGCACACACATGAGCTCCAGCTCTTGCAGCAGAGGCACCAGCAGCAGCTTTTGTCCTTGAGGACGGAGCTTGAGAGCAAGCACCAGGGGGAGCTTGCTGAGCTGATGGCCACTCTGGAGAGCAAGCAGCAGGTGCTTCTGGAGACGCGTGTGGCTGAACTACAGATGAAACATGCTACTGAGATTAGTGCTTTGGAGACGAGACATTTGTCTAACCTGGATACACTGGAATCCTGTTACCTGTCTGAAATGCAGACTGTTAGGGATGAGCACAGGCGGGCTCTAGAGCATTTGCGAGCAGACCTTGAGGAACAGCTGCAGAAAAAAGACTCCTCTCACCAAGTGATTTTGACCCAGGAGTTGGAGAAACTAAAGCAGAAATATGATGTGGAGCTTCAGTCTGCAAAGGACAGCCTGAGAACCAAAATGAGCACCATTCATGCCGAACAACCAGAAGCACTGGCCAAATTGCTGGAGGGCACACACCAGGTAAGGTCTGTGGCTGGTCCAGGCAGGTCTCCCTGCCATCTGTGTGCACAAATTGCATGTAAGTGTGAGCACCTGAGCTCATTACATGTCTGTATGTCTGTGTGTTGTATGCCTGTGACTCACATGTGTCCAGCAGCAGTGATGACCTCTGTTCTGGCTGCAGAGGGTACAGGAGTCTCCTTAACTGTGCTGGGCACAGTTTTTGCAACAGTGCAAGGAGACTGTGGAGAAGTTTGCCACAGAGCAAGATGCTTTCCTGTGGGATGCCCAGGTGAAGCACAAAAATGAGGTCCAGCTCTTGCAGTTGTGGGGCACAGTGGGTATACAGTCATGTGAGCCTGTCTCCTGGAAGCTGATCCGACCTGGAATCTGAGACTTGGTTTTGGAGCTGCAATAAGTAGATCTGATTTTCTGTTGTATATATGAAGCCTTAGTCCCCCTGTTGCTAATGGTTCCTGAAGTTAAGTGCTTTGTCACATTTCGAAAGCAGTTGTGGTCCTTTTGGAGGCATTTCAGGATTTTAGCATGTGGAGGGTTTTTGGCAAAGTCCTATTGCTGCAAGCCAGTGCCCATCTGCAGATGCTGGGCATCTCTGATGGTGTACAGGCTTTGTCTAAAGTGTTCTTTACAGTTCCTCCTCCTGTGAGATTTTATCTTCCTGGAAGGAAAGAGGCTACTGTGTATTGTGTGGAGTACTGAGGAGAATCGGGACATGGTGCACAGGCTACACAAGTGCTTTCTCCCTGTGGGCAGGGTGAGTATATTTGGTTTAGATGTCTAGACTAGATCAAAGAAGATAGAGGTGTGCTGTTTATTAGGACTGAATTTGGAAAGCTGTGTCTGATCCTGCTTGGAGGGTCCCCTGGCAGTTCTTGTCCCTGGAATTGTAGCTACAGCTGGTAGCCTATGTCCTGCTCAGAAGTAGAAGACAAGCAGGTGCTGTGGGGATGACACTGGCTCCTGCCCTGTGAACTTAAACCTGTAAGTCTTCATTCACTTGTTTTAAGGAAAATAAAATTTTGAGAGAATATTCATAAAGAAGAGACATGTACATCACATGTGAAAATACGTATTTTAGATTATGACTTAGGCCAGCCATGTTGGTGTGCCCTCATAATCCTAGCACTATGAGTCCGAGGCCAGCCTGAACTACAGAGTGAGCTCAATGCTGTTCTGAAATACATATTAAGATCCTATCTTGAAACATAAACAAAATCAAAAAAACAGTGGCAGAATTTAATTGTGGGAGGCATGCAGAGCGTTCACCACCTTGCACAGGACACAGCAGTGTGGGGTGCAACAACTGTTGGTGCCCTACTACAGGAGGAGCTGGCCATGGCCCTGCATGATCAGAAGCACCTGCTGTGAGAGGAGAGGCTCATGACCCTGGACAGGGTAGGCGCTGAGGTCCTGCTCCTGGAGCAGCTGCCTCTGGCTGCCCTGCAGGCACTGGGACACACACGTGGCTGAGAGACAGAAGTAGCAGAGCAAATAGAGCTCCATGAGTTGCACAGGTGAGTGCAGTGCTGCACTTCTCACTGGATGCTGCTTGTGGATGCTTCTTGGAGCTCTGGTGCTTTCAGCTGCAGTTGGTATTTGAGGATACAGGGTCAGGCACCACCAAGCTCTGGACATGGGTGCTGGGGCTTCTGTGCTTGGGGCATGTGACTTTTGGCAGAACTGAGGAGTTGTGCTCTGCCCATTGAGACAGCCACAGAAGCAGGCTTCTGTGTAAGGTGGGCTGTGGTTCTGCTCTATGGCCCTGGTCATGCAGGTAGTGGGGGATCCCTCAGGTGATGTTTATGAATTTACCAATACCTGTTTGGCAGCTGGATACAAAAGGGATTCATGACAATTTGTGCTGTAGGTAAGCTTGACCCAGTGTCTTAGTCACTGTCTTGTCACTGGGACAAAACATCCAATATCCATAATTTAAAAGTAGGAAAAGTTTATTTTGGCTCAGTTTTAGAAGCTTCAGTCTGTGGTTGTCAGAATCAAATGTAGAAATGTCGTGGAGGTAGGGTCTGGGTGGAGGAAAGCTGCTCACATCATGGTGGTCAGGAAACAGGAAGGAGGGGCCAAGGAGGAGGACGTACCCCCCAGATTATGTCCCCAGTGACCTGCCTGCTCTTTTTAGTTCTTTGAGACAAGGTCTCACTTTGTAGTTCAGGCTGGCCCTGAATTCACTTTATAGCCCAGGCTAGCCTCAAACTCAATAATTCCCTTGCTTCTGCCTCCTATGTGTTGGGATTACAGGCATGAGTCACCACGCCTGGCATTGTGGCATGTGGTACTGATTGCTGGGGGGTGTGAGTCACCACACCTGGCATTCTTGTATATTGTTACCAGGGATCGAACCCGGGACATTGCACTCGAAAGGCAGGCACCAGAACCACTGAGCTAAATCCCTGGCTGACTTGCCTTTTTTGAAGTCTGTTCTGACCAGTTTCTGTATCCTGACATTCAGCTATGGATTTGTCAATGGATTACTCCAATGAGTACAGGACTTCCACGATCCCTTTACCTTCCAGAAATCCTTGTCTCTGAGCACATGTGTATTTTGGAGGACATTCTAGATCTGTACCCTAACACTCAATTCTGTGGGGAAAGGAATGAATGGAATCTACTTGTGGGTGGCAAGGATGTGTACTGGCATGTGTGGAACCTGGGAGGTAGGGAGCCCATGGTGGAGGTGTTGGCCCCACTTCTGTGCTTCTGTGTAAAGGATGTGGTATGTAGGGTTAGCTGCCCTGAGGGTTTGTGAACTGTGTCACCACAGAACGATATTAGATGCTTCTAGAAATTGGCCTATAATATGGTTTCTTCTTCAGCACATCTGTGTTTTGTAAAATTATGTGGTGCTTTTTCTTTTTTAAATTGAGTTTATTGGTACATTTTAAGTATATATTATGATTGCATTTATCATTGATAATTTGTACCTGTACATGATATGTCTTGAATTTTATTTTATTTTTTCCCATTCCTCTGTTCTTCCTTCATCCTCTCCCTCCCCCTACAAGGTGCTTTTGTGATAGAGTAACTGGAATCTCTGCTGGACTTGTGGGGCTGCTGTGCAGTGCTCTGGCTAGGGTTTATGTAATTTTTGTATTTATTTAGGACAGTATATACGAGTAATATCTCTCCATAAAGATAGTATGCATGCAGACTCCACTGAGGCCTTACCCTGTATACTGGGCTTGTGCACGCACAGACCTTTGTGTACACATGTATATACCTGATTCTTATCCTATCCCTGTAGACTGCAGAGGTCCTAGAATCTGTGGTGGTGCGGTTAGGACACTGAGGTGTCTATGGTAACCAGGTATGTCTGTCTGAGTAGTGTAGCATGTTTGGTGATTGTATGAGAGGGCTGGGGTAACTGGTGATACCAAGGACTGAGGTGCCTCTGATGACACTACCTGAGCATTTGGGGCATCCCAGCATCATCCAGTCTGGTGCCCTCTGCTGTAACAGCATCTTCATCTCCTTGCCCAGGGGATGTGCCCATGGTTGATGCCGTTTTTACCTGATCACTTGCGTTAGCTAGTTTCACTGTAAAAATCTGCTGGGTTGAGGGGTGATGAGTATGCTCTTTTATGTTAATTTTTGGCAGGGGGAGTTTCAACATATACAGAAATTAAGTAATTTGGCAAACTCATCCCACTACCCAACAGGGAGGATATCTGTCTTAGTATATTGGTTGCCCCAATGTAATGTTTCCATGACCTGGCCTAACTTGAAAAGCCAGAAATCATTACTTCAAATTTTGTTGTTGTTGTTATTTTTTTTTTTTGACAAGAGCTCATCATGTAGTTCAGGTTGGCCTTGAACTCACTATGTGCCCCGGCTTGGGTTCAAAACTTGTGGCAATCCTCCTGGCTCAGCCTCCTGAGTACTGAGATTACAAGCCCCTCTGACAAGTCATGATTTTATTTCATCACACTTCCACTCAAACTCCTACCTTGTCCTGGCTAGAGTTGTATAAATCATTTCTGTGATGTGGACCCATGTAATTTTGTTTCCAGAGTCCATAGGGCAGGTCTGCGACATGGATAGACTTGTTGCCATGCTTGTGAGACGCCTCACAGGACACCCCCTGAGATACCAAGGCTATTGTCCCAAAATAGCAGGGACATACTGTTCTCCCTGTGTGACCATGCACCATCTGGGCCACAAATATCACTGCACCTGTCCGGAGAGCAGAGTTGCTGTCAGCAGCCTCCTTTAGCTTGCACATGAGCTGATTGAGTTACTTCTGTTACTGCCCTCTGGAGTGGGTTTGTGAGAAACATTCTCTGAAACCGTAAGCCTGCTTTCTTTTTGGTGGAAATATGTGTCCCATAAAGAAGTCTCTTGGGCTTTTGACACTAGGCAAGGTTCTGGAGTGCAGGAATTGGTTGTGTGTGGCCAGCAGTGAATGCGCAGGGCTGCTTTTACTTGACAAAAACCAAAGCTCTTTGTAGGTTAGTGTTTGAAAGTGTTGAGAGGACCAGTTAGCAGTTTAGATGTGCTTTGAACATTTCTAACTTACTGTCAGTGAACTTCATTCTTACACTGGTGCTCTTCTCCCCCTTCCTCTCCTTTTCCAGGAATATCTGTTTTATTATGTAATCACTAAGATGTGTGTGGTAGTTGGGCATGGTGGGGCAGCACTCAGGTCGGTGGGAGCCCTTGTGAGCTCTGTGCCCTGCCCAAACGCCTGCAAACTTCCTGGCATAGCTAAGTGTTCCCTGTGCTTGTTGCAGGCTGTCGTAGGCTGGGCATACTGGCTGGGGTGGGTCTGGGGTCTGACGTATGGCTCCTGCCCCCACATGCGAAGCCATCTGTGCTTGCTGCCTGCCCTGTTTGTGCTGCTTTATCACACTTCGCTGGTCTAAAGACACTGCCCATCCAGCCTTCCAGAGACAGTGAAGGGGGAGAATGAGAAATGCCATGAACTGATGTCACAAGGATGTGACTCAGCCTGTTAGATGTCCACTGTGTCAAGTTGGTGACTTTTTTTTTTGAGACAGGGTCTCGCTTTGTGGTTCAGGCTGGCCCTGAGCTCAGCCTCCAACTCACATCACAGCAATCCTCCTGCCTCCGCCTCCCAAGTGCTGGGATTACAGGCGTGAGCCACCACGCCCGGCATTGTGGTATGTGGTGCTGGTTGCTGTGGGGCATAAGTCTCCACACCCAGTATTGTATGTGGTTACAGGGGGATTGAACCCAGGTCCTTGCGCTTGCAAGACAGGTACCACAACTACTGAGCTAAATCCCCAGCCCCCCAAGTTTGTGACTCTTGATAACCAAAGAATGGTTAAAAAGACAAAGGAGGTTAAGAGTAGGACAAGTTTATTGAGAGAAAGCTCCTGAAAGATGGGAGTCCTGAAAATGGGTTGCCACCAAGACTCTTCAATGGGGAGATTTTATATACAAAAATGACCACATTTCAGGCCATTCTGGGCCAAGCTGAGGTTAATTTATAGGGTTACAAGTATAGTTGCTTAGCTAATATGGATCTAGTGGGGAAACCAGGCATGTAGTAAGGGTATGTGGTAGAGATCACTAACTTCAGCTTATCTGTTACTTCTAAGATAGAAAGATCAAAGGCATTTTGGGAAAGGGATAGCAATCTGATTCAGGGTGCTCTTGACACCCACCTATATATCTGCTACCTTATCTCAACTCACTGGATTAGGTGGTGACAATTATAATACAATTTGAAGCTGCTGTCTTATCTCTAGGGAGGCCTGCAGTCCTGGCTGCCTTCCAGTTTGTCCCCAGCCTTAATTTTGATGTCTCACCTTCCGTGTTGATTTCTTTGAGGGCCTGGTCCTTCTCTGAGGGCTTGTCTCTTTTCTGACTGCCTGTTAATTCCTGTCTAACTCATCTGTCTGTAATACTGAGCCTCTAATAGAACAGACCTGCACCTCTGCACGGTCCACCTATGTGGCTGTGTCCCTTGCGGTTGGCCTATCCTGTAGGATGCTTGTAAACTACACACCTGTGTTTTTTTGGTGAGGCCCAGAGGGCCACTTATTGTCCGTGTTCTTGTGGATTGAGGAGGTTGAGGTTCTAAAGGCCAGATAGGGTCCTTGCTCTTGGCCTCATCCCTTGTGCTCAAAGAGAAGATAGCTTTAATGCATTTTTACTACATGTTGGTGTTCTGTGAATGATTTTTGTCTGAAGAAAGTGCTCTGTGGCTCGGAAATGCTTTGAGGACACCACTGACTTCATTCAGGATTACTGTCAGGACTGTGGGGAGTGGAAGATGCCAGGAAGAAGCTTGTGCTACCAGTTCCATCCTGTGGACAATGTATCCAGCTCCACTCTTAATTGTGATTTATTATTTCCATCATAGGGTTGCCTTTTCTTATATATTATTTTTTTCCTGTTTTTTTCAGGATGAAAATATTGTGGGCTTGTATGAGGGTAGAGAAGGGAATGTGGCCTCTGGGTTTGGGATCTTGACCTTTGGCTGAAGCCCGTCAAGCACCGTGGACAATGAGCACTGTGTCCTGGGGAGCTGCCTTCTCTCCACTGGGCCTGGAAGGTGGTCAGGAAACACAGGGGCAGTTAAAGTATTGTTGGGAAACTTTGTAGTGTCCTAACTGAAGCCCTCTGAATCTTTACTGTTGAGAAATGGTAAGTCTGTTAGAAAAGAGAAAGTTTATGAAGTTATCTGACTTAGTAATTCAAAATAAGTCTTCAGAACTTGAAAATATGACTCTTGTGCTGTGCCATATGAAACTCATTCTGTGATAATTGAGGCTGAGGTCACTTGCACAAGTCAAGACAGAGGGCCTGAAAGTTCTTCTCTGCCTCTTCCCTGTGCTTTATCACACTCAAAAGATAGAAAATGGTGTCTAGTGTAAAGACAAAAAACAAAACAAAAAAAACCTGTGTGCCTACTGTTGCCACAAACTGCTGCTTAAACACGTGGAAGTGCAGTGCTGGCGGGTTCTCCCGGTGGCTGCTTCTTCCTGGCCAGTCTCCCTGAGCAGCAGGGTGTATGATCTGTTGGTAACTCTTCCCACCTGTAGTGTAAAGCAAAAATTTCATTTTCAATTAATTTTTATATGTAAAATTAAAATAGTTTTATAATTAAAAAACTGAGTTTTCAGTAGTTGTTAATAGATTCACAAGGTATCAGTACCTTCTGATTGTGGTGCTTTTCATTTCCTGAAAAAGAAGCCTTCCTTGGTCAGCCACCCTCAGAGCCCCCTTCTCCATTTCCTATAATCTTTGGGTCACTGTGGGTTTCCCTTCTCTGGACATTTATTGTGGAACCTTGTGATCTTTTGTGTCTGGCTTCTTTCTGGATTCACACATGTTGAGGCATATGTCAGTATTTGGTAGCTATTTCCTAAATGTTTTAGTCTTATTTTGGTCCTGTGTTCTTTTGTTACTGTCTGTTCTTTTTAATTTTCTTATTTATTTTAATATATGTGTGTGTATGTATGTATGTATGTATGTATGTATATATATATATATACACACACACATATATTTACATATCTAATATATGTATGTATGTATTGGGGCTTGAACCCAGGGCTCTTGCTCTGAGCTGTATCACTAGCCCTTTTTCTAAAAAAATGTAATTATTTTGTTATTTTAATTTTTCTTTTCTTTCTTTTTTTTTTTTTTTTTAAACAGGATCTTCCTGTGTAATTCAAGCTGGCCTCGAATTTACTGTATAGCCCATCCTGGCCTCAGACTTGCAGAGATTCTCTTATCTAAGCCTCTTGAGTGCTGGGATTATAGGTGTGTACCAGCATGCTCAGGTCCATCCATTTAAAAAAAAAAAGTCTTTTATTTCCGGGAATGTAGCTCAGTGCCATATTGCCTGCCTGGTGAGCATGAGGCTCTGAGTTTGATTCCCAGTACCAAAAAAAAATTTTTATTTTGAGGCAGGATCTCACTGAGTTGCTTAGGCTGGGTTCAAACTTGAGATCTTAGTGCCTTAGCCTCCCTTAGTGCTAGGAGTACATGTTTATGCCACCAGGCCTGGCTCACTTTTTTGAGTTATTTCCTTAGTGCTTTTCAGGGAATTCAGTGAATCCAATCTAGTTTGGATTAATAATAACTTAATCTTAATAGTTTATTAAATTATTTGCCTCTACAGCTTCATTCTCTCCTCATTGATATTCAAAGTACATCTTTTTATATACATATGTATATATTTTTCAAATTAATTGATTATTTTTTGTTGATGGGACTCAAACTCGGGACCTTGTGCTTGCTAGCCTGGCATGGCACCACTGAACTAAACCTCCAACCTCATCTTTACTTATTTTTTTCATTCCTTTATGTATTTCCCTTTTACATCAGTTAGAAAAAAGGTATAAACAGAAATTATGTTCATTTTGCCTTATGTGTTTGCCTATGTTATTATCTTTACTGATGCCTTTTATTTATTCTTGTGGATTCAAGCTGTTGTTTAGTGTCTTTTCATTTTAGCCTGAAGTAGATCCTTAAATATTTTTTGTAGGGCAGGTCTGCTAGTGATGAATTTTTGGCTTCTGTTTTTTCTAGGAATGTCTTAATTTTGCCTTTGTTTTTTTAATTGATTTTTATTGGTACGTTTTATATATATGTTACGATCGTATTCAACATTGAGGGTTTATACCTGTACATGACACGTCTTGATTCTCATCTTTTCCCCATTCCCTTGCCCTCCCTACAGTCTCCCACCACTATTACATAAGCTTTGTTTCCTTTTTTTAACTATCAAATTTTTTCTTGCCCTTCTTTACTTTCCTCTACCCCTTCCTTTTCCCTTTTCCTTTTGAACATTTTCATCGTACTTCACAGTACCTATCATACATTTTGGAACTCATTTACACCTTCAGTTTCTCATACCAGAGAAATAATATGGTATGTACATATCTGTGTCCTATTTATTTCACTTATGAGCATGTCCTCAAGGTACATCCATTTGAATATAAATGACTCAAATTTATCATTTTTTATGATTGAGTAACACTCCATTTTATAGTGCCTACCTTGGAAGCACAGGGCCCAAGTTTGATTCCTGGTACCACCAAAAAAAAAAAAAAAAAACCACACAAACCTCAGAAGCTCCATTTTATAAAACAACCCCATATCTTGTTTGTCTAGTCTCCTGTTGAGGAGCACTTGGGCTGTTTCTAAGATTTAGCTATCACAAACTGAGCTGTTATAAACATGTGTACACACATGTTGCTGTGATATGAATCCTTTAATTCTTTTGTGTATATATCTAGCAGGCAAATAGAATCAAATAGGACTTCTAATTCTAGTTTTTTGAGGAATCTCCACACTGATCTCCATAGTGGTTGCACCAGTCTAGATTCCTACCAACAGCAGAGGAGGGTTCCTTTCTCCTCAGAGCCCCGCCAACATTTGTTGTTGGTTGATTTCGTGATAGCAGCCATTTTTCCTGCAGTGAGATGGAATCTCAATGTTGTTTTCATCTGTATCTCTCAAATGACCAGCAATGTTGAATGTTTCTTTGTATGTTTCTTTGTTTGGTTTTTTTTTTTTAGGTTTTTGGAGACAGGGTCTCGCTTTGTGGTTCAGGCTGGCCCTGAGCTCAGCCTCAAACTCACATCACAATCCTCCTGCCTCTGCCTCCCAAGTGCTGGGATGACAGGCGTGAGCCACCACGCCTGGCACTGTGGTATGTGGTACTGGTTGCTGCTGGGTGTGGGTCTCCACACCCAGTATTGTTATATGGTTACCGGGGAATCGAACCCGGGTCCTTGCACTTGCGAGACAGGCGCTGGAACCACTGAGCTTACTCCCCGGCCCCACTTTGTATGTTTCTTAGTAGCCCTTTGAGAAACAGCTGGTAAAAATTTTTCCCATATTATAGGTTGTCTTTTTGCTCTGTAGGTGGTTTCTCTTGCTGTGCAGAAGCTTTTTAATAAGATAGGATCCCAGTTGTTGATTCCCTTTGCTGGTTCCTGTATAAGAACAGCTAGTTCCTGTGCTGCTGAGGTTTTATTCATAAAGTCTTTCTCTGTGCCTATTTTCCAGCAGATTTAGTGTTTGCATTTTAATATTTAGGTCTTTAATGTACTTTGATTTTATTTTAGTGCGTGGTGAAAGAGATAGGTCTAGCTTTAGTCTTTGGCAGGTTGAAGCCCAGTTTTTTCAGCACCAGTTTAAAGAGGCTATCTTTTCTCCATTGATGGTGTTTAGCTTAGTATATCTGGAATTATTTCTGGATTTTCCAGTCTGTTCCGCTGACCTGTGGGTCTTTCTTTGCCAGTACCATGCTGTTTTTATCACAGTGACTTTGTAATATATATATATATATATATATATTGCCTTTATTTTTGGAAAATGGTTTCTTTTGTTGTTTATTTTTTGGCAGTACCCTTGTGCTTACAAGGAAGGCACAATACCACTAAACTAAATCCCCAGCCCTAGAAGATATTTTCTTGCAGGTAGAGTTCTCTCAGTGTTTTTGAACATGCCACGTGCTCACTGCCTTTTGGCCTTTGGTTTCTGATGAGATGTCAACAGTTCATCTTATTGAGGATCCTTTGCATATGATGAGTTTGTTTTTGTATGACTTCAAGAATTTCATTATTACAGAAATTTGATTTGGCATGTGTAGGTGTGTGCCTCTTTTTGAATTAATTCTAGTTGGACTTCATTAAGCCACTAGAATGTGTAGTGTAATATTTTTTTCATCAAATTTGGGTTTCAGCCTTTATATATTCAGGATCTGATATGTCCTTTTCTCTGTTTTTTTTTTTTCCTCTTGTTTTGAGACTCCCATTATGTGTATATTCGTGTGAAGCAGTCTCACAGCCTTTGAGGCTATACTTAGTTTTCTTGTTCATTATTGTTTTTGTTCATCTGTTCTGTTCCATTGATCCACAGGTCTATATTGCACCAGTACCATGCCATTTTGATCACTGTAGTTTTGTAATATAACTTGAAGTCAGGTAGTATTGTGATGTCTCCTACTTTTCTCTTGTCCAGGATTGCCTTTGCTACTCTAGGTCTCTTCTGGTTCCCTATGAATTTTAGAATTATTTTCTCTAGTTCTGCAACAAATGCTATAGATATTTTGATAGAGTTTATATTAAACCTATACATTAGTTTTGGAAATATGTGCATTGTGACAGTACATCTGCCTATTCAGGAACAGGGAATATCTTTCCATTTTCTGATATCCTCTTTGATTTTCTTTCCAGAGCACTACAGTTTTCATTGTAGAGATTTTCTAGTTCTTTAATTAGGTTAATTTATAGATGTTTAATTTTTCTTGATTTATTGTGAATGATATTGTTTACTTAATTTCTTTCTGAATGATTTCATCTTTGCTATATAGGAATACTGTTGATTTTTGTGTGTTGATTTTGTATCCTGTTACATTGCTGAATTTTGGTATTCTAGGAGACTTGGTGGAATGTTTTGGGTCTTCTCTAGAACATCCTGCCATCTACAAATAATAATTTTACTTCTTCCTTTCTTATGCATATCACTTTTATTTCTTTCTCTTGGAAGATTGCTGTGGCTTATGTTTCTAGTAGTATGTTGAACAGAAGTGTTGATAGTGGGCATCCTTGTCTGTATGCTAATTTTAGGAGGAATGCTTTCAGTTTTTCCTCATATCATATGATGTTGGCTGTTGGTTTCTCATAGATTGCTTTTTATCAGGATCAGGTCAGGTCATTTTTTTACTGTCTGCTTCAGGGTTTATATCATGAACATATGTGTGATTTTGTCAACAGCTTTTTATGCATCAATGATATGATCATGTGGTTTTGTCCTTACTTCTGTTTATATGATGTATTCAATTTGTTCATTTGCATATGTTGAATCATCCTTGGAATCCAGGAATGGAAGCTCTTTGGTTATGATGTCTGATCCTCTGATCATTTGTTGCATTTTGTTTGTTAGTATCTTGTTGAGGATTATAGTATCTGTGCTCATTAGAGAATTGGCTTTTAGTTCTCTTTTTCAGGTGGGTCTTTATCTGGTTTTGGGATCAGAGTGGTGATGCTGGCTTCCAGAAATGAATTTGAACACATTCTTTTCCTTTCAGTTTCATTGGAGAGGTTAAGGAGTATTTTTCTTTTTTCTCTTCTTTTTTTTTTGAGACAGAACTTCACTATGTACTTCAGCCTGGCCTTGAATTAACTACATAGCTGAGGTTGGCCTAAAATCCATGGCAGTTCTCCTGCCTCAGCTCCTGAGTGCATGTGCCATCACATCCAGCTGGGGAATATTGATGATGTTTCATTCTTAAATATCTTGTAGAATTCAGCAGTGAGTCTGTCTGGTCCTGGTCTTTTCTTAGTTGGTAGGTTTTTATTACTGCATCAGTTTCATTGCTTCGTATCAGGTTGTTCAGAATTGTTATATCTTCTTGGTTTAGTTTTGTTAAACTCGTTTAACAAAAGTCTAAGAATCTGTCCGTTTCTTCAAGATTTTCCAGTTTGTTAGAGTTAAGTTTTTTGTAGTAATTACATTTTCCAAATTTCTGTAGTGTCCATTGAGATTTTATCTTTTTCATATCTAATTGGATTTATGTGAGTCTTTTCTTTCTTATGCTAAGTGTGACTAAGGGTTTATCTCCAGACATTCTTCGTTTAATGACAAAGTTATGCTTCTGTGAGTAGATATTAAATGATTTGGTTGCTAAATGAGAAATAGTATATAGTGTGTACATTATAATATTCAGAACAAAGAAGTAGTCAAAAAAAACTCCAACTTGGTGACTTTGCTTTTATTTGCATAACTCTTACAGCACTGTTAAGTGTAAAGTATGATTCAGCTCTGATTTGTTTATTTACTTGAGCTGCCTCTTTGTGAAAGTGGGTATTGAGGTCACTCATTATGATTGTATTGGTGTTCATTTGATCTTTTCTGTTCATGAGTCTTTATGAAGATAAGTGCTTCAATATTTGGTGCATATGTGTTTACTAGTATTATCTCTTCTGGTTAAAGTGTTCCTTTAAATATGTTCTTTGCCTCATCTGATCAGTTTTACCTTGAAGTTTACTTTTTTTGAAAGTATAACTGCTATCCCTGCTTGCTTTCAGGATCCTAGTATATGAAATATTGTTTTCCATCCTTTGATTTTTAGTCTGTGAATATCTTTTTAGATGAGTTTCTTGAATGCAGCAGGTTATTGTATTTTGTTTTCTGATCCAATATGCCAATTTCTGTCTTTTAATTGGGAAATTGCAGCCATTAAAATTGAGTTGTTACTAAGAGGTTTCAATTTATTCCTGACATTGCATTCTTTTTCTGTTGATTCCTGTGTTTTTTCTCATTTTTTCCAACTGTTTGCTTTGTCATTCATGTCTTGAACAGTTTGGGTCAGCTATTCCAACTTCTTTTTCTTCCATAGTCACATCATTCATTTTGTATGATAATTCCATTGGGTCATGTCTCCTTTGAACTCACCAAGTTTCTTTACATCTCTTTGAATCAGTTCACAGATTCTTCTACCAAGTGTTTTCCTTTCAATCGGTGCTCCTGGATCTGCTTTGGGAGAGTTGGGAGATGTTGGAGGCTGTTGTTGCCCTTTTTTCTCACCCTCTCCACAGGTTTGTTTTGTTTTTTGCATTAAGGGTCAACGTCAAGTAGAGTGTGGAGAGGTTGTAGTTGGTATGAAGATCTTTTTGGTTAGATTAACCCTTCTGGTGATATATCTGTAGCTTTATTTGTCTAGAAATAGTGTTTATCACTTCAGCTAGGTAATTTAAATGATTTGACTCTTATCACTGTTACGAGGATAAAATGAATTACTGCTGGTTTTAACATATCAACAGATATAATCATATATCACTTACATGTGTAAACTTTGTATTTATGCTTTCACCCTGTACAGAGTATTGTATTATTGGTAACAGTCTGCAATGTGAAAGAAGGGAAGGGATGAGACGGAGGCATAGGTGAAAGGAGTGTAAGTAGGAGGAGAAGCAAATAGAAGTAATAATAGGTAAAAATATTAAGTAGAGGCATATTTTGTTAGTTGTCTTTTATACTTGAAGGGTTGGCTTTGGAGACTTTAAAAAGATATTTGTCAACAGGAGCAGGATGTAAAAGAAGGGAGGAGTAATTTGAGATTGAGGACACCCGTGAGAGATTGTCAGAACCTGTTGACATTTGTGCACCTGTAAGGTGGTGATGAGACCTGTGATGAGGGAAGACAAAGGTTTAGGTAAGATAAGAAGAACAAAAAGGGTAGTTAGAAAGGGCGGAATGTTAATGTAAGAAGATAAGAGTGGCAGAGAGGGGAATTCAGGGTAAAACAATTTAAAAAGTGGGAAAGCAATAAAAAACAAGAAAATAGTTGGGGCCAGGGATCTAACTCAATGGTTCCAGCACCTGCCTTGCAAGTAACCATGTACAACAAGGCCAGGCATGGAGACTCATGCCCACTGGCGATCAGTAGCACATAGCACAGTGCTGGGTGTGGTGGCTCATACCTGTAATCCCAGCACTTGGGAGGCAGAAGCAGGAGGATTGCTGTGAATTACGAATTACAAGCGAGACCTTATCTCAAAAAAAAAGTATGCTACAGAAGCTAGAATTGAAGAAAAGGAATAGGGAGAAGAGAGAGAGATAAACAACTAATTAATCAAGGGGGAAAAAGCAAGAAAAGTAACCCAAAAAGTCCTGTGGAGACTCAGATCAAGCATTCCAGTAAGAGAATGTACGTGCATTTCCCATGTGACCACTGTGCCATAAAGCTCGAATGTCCATACAGTTCTCTTCTTGCCTTAGTTGTGGTTGGATTGTAAATAGCTGTGCTACTCCACAGGCATGATGCCAAGTAGATTTGGCAGGCTCGGTTTTCTTGTTTATCCCCTCTTTGCCTAGAGTCAGGGTGGAAAAGGGGCTTCTTTTGCCTGCAGTGAATATTAGAGAGGATCTCACTGAAGTGGCGCATTCCCCAGGTTTGGAGGGGGGTGACGAGAAGGGCTGGTATGTGCAGGGTCTGTGCCAGGAGTCCAGTCTCCGTAGCACTCATTTGTTCCCTCAGGCTGTTTGGGATGCTTTCCCTGTGGCATCTACCCAGAGGAGCAGAGCAGGGGTGGTGTAGATCACCCGTGGCAGTGCAGCTTTCCCTTCTGCAATTATCCAGATCTACATATACTTCTGTCATTAATTTTTCATTTCAGAGCATAAGGTCCCCCACCACTCCATGGTATCTGTATTTTTAGTAAATCTCTGAGCATTGCTGATGCAACTCCTCTAGTCAGCCCTATTGGATCTCCTGCAGTTTAAAAAAAAATAAACATTTCACTAATATGGTGTTTAGGTGAACCTTACTAAGAACATGTCTTATAATTGAGAAGAGTAAGTTTTTGCCTGTTAAAGCAGAAGGAACCAGGTTTCCAAATGTGTTGGGTTGTCACGATCAGGACTCTCGCTGGTGGAGAATTTCTCCCTGTGACTGTGTGATGATCTCAGCTGTCATTGCCAAGGCTTCAGCAGCTGTTGAATGACACTGTCCTCGTAGACACTTGAGTTCTGGGGCAATGGCCTCTCTCACTCAGATCCTGTGTGGTGAACTATGTGAGTGTGTGCGTTTGTGTGGAGTTGATGGTGGGCTGCCCATCGGATATTCCTGGCGAGGACGGAGGCTAAGCAGATACTTGAGGGATATGCTGAGTCCTAACATGCAGCAGAGACAGGATAAGCCTCATGTCTTGCCTAAAGACATTTGCTATTAATGTACTTTCATACAGGGTAAACTTGAAAGTGAGCAGAAAGCTGCTGTGGGTAAAGAGGAAGTACAAAGCCGGGAGTGTGAACCTGGGCACTATCTTGCCCGGGAGCTGGACCCACCGCAGCTGCAGGAGGATAGCCAGACTCAGCAGGTAAGTAGACAAACCCTCTTGTTACAGATACTTTTTTCAGGGAAAGGTGGAATATATAAAACATTTACTATTTAACCATTTTTAAGTGTACATTTGGGTGATATTAAGAGTTGTATTTCCATCACTAACATGCCTCTGCATAACTCTTTTTGTCTTGTAAGATTAAACTCTGTACACTCTAGTAAGAACTTTCTGCCCCTGACAGCCCCAGCATCTAACGTTCTACTTTTCATCTTTATGAATTTGACTTGGAGCCTTATATAAGTAGAAACATGCAGTATTTATCCCATAGCGACCATTTTAACTCACTTATCATGGTGTCCTCCAGGTCCATAATTCAAAAGTCCATTCCTTTTTATGGCTGATTAATATGGCATTGTGTATAGATCACACATTTGTTTCCCTGTCTGTAGATACTTAGTTTATTTCCTCCCTTTGGCAATTTCGCGTAACACTGCAGCGAACACTGTTATACAGTTTAATCCCTACTTTCAGACATGCTGGGCATATGGCTAGGAAGGGTATTGTTGGGTCACGTGTTTAACTCTGTGAGGAACTGCCAAACTGATTTCCATATCAGCTGCATCCTTTACTGCTCCACCAGCGGAATAGAGGGCTTGGTATTTTCCTTCTTCAACTTCGTCTTCGTCTTTGTCTTCGTCTTCTCGTTGTGGTCTTCGTCTTCGTCTTCATCTTCTTTGTCGTCGTTTTCGTCTTCGTCTTCATCTTCTCCTTCTCCTTCTCCTTCTTCTTCACAGGTTCTTACTTTGTAGTTCAGGCTGGCCCTGAACTCACTATGTAACCTAGCCCTGAACTGGACACAATCCTACTGCCTCCCGGATGCTGGGTACAATTCCCCCCACCACAAAACAAAACAAAAACCTTTGGCATGATTTTCATGTACTCTGGGCTTTATTTTCTAATATTCTTTTGTTTCATTTTGATTTTTCTGTGCTACGGAGTGAACTTAGGCCCTTATACTTAGCTGCATTCCTAGCCCTTATCTGGAGACATGATCTCATTAAGTTGCCCTGGTGGGACTTAAAAATTTCATTCTCCTGCCTCAGCCTTCCTCAGTGCTAAAAAACAGACATGTGCCACCACAACTATCTTCTAGTGTTCTTTTTAAAACTTTTGCTCTGTATTTTTCATTATGATTGACTTATAGTTTCCCTTTCTTTTATGGTACAGACTTATAAATGAGCCAGATCTCACTCCTTTAGTCTTTGAAGTAATTTAGATGATCTGGAATTAGCAGTTCCTTAAAAGCTGTCATGTAGCTATAGTGATTCATGCGGATAGCCTCGCTGTTTGGGAAGGTAAATGAGGAGGATGGCAAATTTGAGGGCCAACTGGGCAACTTAGTGAGATTCTGCCTCAAGGTAAAAACAGTAAAAAGACCTGGGGAGGGCTGGGGATTAAACTCTGATGTTTCTGCATCTGTCTTGCAAGTGCGAGGTCCCTAGTTTGATCCCTGGCAACCATGTACTATAGTGCCCGGTATGGTGACTCATGCCCACCAGCAATCAGTACCAATGCCAGATATGGTAGCTCACGCCTGTAATTCCAGCACTTGGGAGGCAGAGGCAGGAGGATTGCTGTGAGTTTGAAGCTCGCCTGAACTACAAAGTGAGCTTATGGCCAGCCTCAATTATAAAATGAGACCCTGTCTCAAAAAAAAAAGGGGGCCGGAGAGTTAGCTCAGCGGTTCCAGCGCCTGTCTTACAAGCGCAGGGGCCCGGGTTCGATTCCCCAGTAACCACATATAATACTGGGCATGGAGACTCACGCCCAGCAGCAATCAGCACCACATACCACAGTGCCAAGTGTGGTGGCTCACACCTGTAATCCCAGCACTCGGGAGGCAGAGGCAGGAGGATTGCTGTGATGTGAGTTGGAGGCTGAGCTCAGTGCCAGCCTGAACTACAAAGTGAGACCTTGTCTGAAAAAAAAAGAAGGCCCTGGGTTTTAATCGCCAGCACTGAGGTGGATTTTCTTTGTGGGAAGATTTTCAATTACCAATTTAACTTTAATTTTAAGCCCATGTGTTTTGATAAGAGCTGGGAGCAGGACTGGCAGGCAGATTCAGGCTTTGTGAGTAGAATCAGCCATCAGTCAGAAGTGATCATCTGCTGTCCTAAGACTTTCTCTTGTTCACTGTCACAGCCCCTGGCCCTGGGCATTGGGGTACGGTTTTGAGCACTGGCAGCCATTGGTGTACACTCTGTCTTTTGGCTCTTGATCATTTTTTGATCATTGTTTGCTATCTTCCGAGGTGGAATTTCTCGCTTATTTATTCTGTTTTCTTTAGTTTTTCCCAATCACCTATCTCGGTCTGACTCAGCCAGTAGGTTTATAGAACCTATATTTTTTTCGTTTCCTGTCCATGTTCAATCCCCACCCTCCCCATATTTATGGTTAGCTTCTGTTCCTGGCAGTGAGGTGCTGGCAAAATTACATTCTCTTCTTGTGGCCCATGTCTTCTTTTGTGTTAACACTCTTTTTGGGTTCCTCACTGGCCTCGCTGCCTGTCCATCTCCCCCATACCTCAAGTGGGTGCTCGCCCTCTCAGGAGGAGATGCAGTGTCTGTCCGTTCAGTTCTGTCCCAGTGTGGGCTTGCCACTTGGTTTTAGCTCGTACTTTATTCCTGAGCTGGAGCTACTATCCCTTGAGAGCAGGTATGAGACACTGTCTGAGTCACCCTTGATGAGGTGCTTGCCTGCGCTGTCTGCCTGGCTTCCCTGTGAATACATGTGGCAGTAGTCTGTGTGGCCTCCTCCCCATTTAGAAGACACCCACATTCATTCTGGGCTCTGTCCAGCTGTTATGCTTCCCTTGTTGCTTCTCTTAATCTACTCCAGAAGATTGCCAAGGTCTATGGCCACCTACTGTGGGTCATAGGGAGCCTGGAGTTGCCAGTAACACCCACCACTTACCTGCTTGGGCCAGCTGCCAAGACACTCAAGTATTATTTTTAGGGAGAAATGTATAAGAAAGATCTGTGCCTGGCTAGCTCCTGATTTTTATTGTGAATGACCAGGTACAGAGATTGTACTTGAATTATTAGTCATAATATAAATCTGATAATTCTGCCCCTTCATGCCCTGATGGCAGGGGCAGGATAGGGTCGTCTTTTTTTTTTTTTTTTTTTTAAATAATGGAGGGGAAACCTCATTAATTTTTACCTTTAATCACCCCCTTGTTCACTTTTTGTTGTATTTTTATTGATCTTGAAAGTTATGCTGAATGTCTCACCAGTTGTAACTGAGCTTTGGCACTCTTTCTCAACAGCTGAAAGGCCAAGTCTTGTCCTTAAGTCAGGAGGTAGAAGAGTGCCGGGCTGAACTTGAGAGGCTGCAGGAGCGGCGTGAGAGGGAAAACCAGGAGGGTGCCGCCCTCATCTCCATGCTCAGGGCCGACGTGGACCTGTCTCAGGGTGAAAGGTCAGTGTGTCCTTATTGTTGTGCTGCCCGACTTGCCACTCACTGGTGGTGCTGCAGCCGCTTCCTTCTAGCCTGCTGTTTTCGTTGTGGGGTCATCTACGGGTTTCTAGCTGGTGGATAAGACCCAAGCAGGCCATTCTTCTCACTTAAACAGCAAACAAAGTAGCTTACAAATGTGAGAACACCTCCCTTCCTGCCCCTTGGTTTATGTTCCTAAATTATAAAAATGCACTGTTATCTCCCCTTGGAGCCCTGTGGTACCCTTAAGCCCATCTCCTCCCTCCCAGAATCAGTTCCTGCTTGGCACTGCAGGGCTGTCCCTTGTGGCCTCTGAGTGGGGACCAGTGTCCTCTATGTGCTTCTGCATTCTTGAGACTGTAGCACACAGGCATTGGGCAGCATTTCTTGAAACATCAGGGGATCCCAAAAGCCCTGGCGTGACTCTAATCACTGTGGTTTCTTGTTCTAGGAAAGCACTTCATGATGCTTTGAGGAGACTGCTGGGCTTGTTTGGAGAGATGCTGAAGGCAGCTGTTGCCTTGAAGGGCCGAATTGGTGAGCGTGTGGGGCTCCTGCTGGACCACACAGGCAGCACAGCTTCAGACCAGGCCCTGTCCCCAGGTGCGTGTGTCAGGGTGGTCCCTTGTGGGGTTGGGGGAGGCTGTCTTCCTTGAGGACAAGAGTTGGGACTCAATGGAATTACCTTGTGCCTATAGGTGAGTTGCAGTTTTGCTTAGGAGGGGGATTGTCATTCTTTGTGTGTGTGTACGTGTGGGTTCGCTGGTTCACCGGGTGCCTGGGTTGGCCTACTTGCTGAGAGCCGTGTGTCGGTTTCTGTTTTTCTGCAGCTCCAGCACTGGAAGAGGTGTGGCCTGATGATGTGGCTTTGCTGGAGTTGGATAGAACTGTACCTGAAGGTGCAGAGATGTCTTCATTGGTGGATATCAGCAGTCACATATGTGAGAGCTTTTTCATGAGCCCTGAGAGTACGCTGGAGTATGAGCAGCCCATTCGGAGAGTCTACCAGAGCCTCAGTATGGCTGTGGACGGCCTCTTGGAAATGGCTCTAGACTCCTCCCGACAGGTAAGCTGGAGAGAAGTGAGTAGGATGGACAGGTGACTCCATGACATAACTTGATGGACAGTGATGTCTCACAGTATCTGGCCACAGCCAAACCCTATAGCCCATGGAGGGCTGTCTTCAGTTTCCAGGTGGATTTGACTTCCCAAGCTCTGCCGTGGCGCTGATCTTTGATCTTTGTTGTGGCCACAGTGTTCTCCTGTATGTATCCATTTCAGTAAGAATCTTTTGAACTGATATCCTTGAGGAAGCTGGCATGCCATGAATGACAAATAGAATCTCAGTGCACTTAATTGAGAAAAAACACAATTTCATTTATTTTGCTTTATTTCATGTGCTATTGTAGTTCTGCACTTAATGTTTTCTTAATTAGAGATATCCCTAAGGGAGAGATTGATTGATTGATTGATTGCTTTTGTGGCAGTGGGGATTAAACTGGGGCCCTTGTGCTTCCAAGGTAGGCATGATATTACTTGTACTAAATCCCCAGCCTGTGAGAGATTTATTTTTTTAAGCTTTTTAGATCTCTTAGAATATTAGGAAAAGGGGAAATAGGAGAATGAGGAAGGAAGTAGAAGAAATTCTTTCCCCAAAGTTAACTCATTTGAAAATCAGCATTTTTATTTGAAGCACTGAGGGAATTTTTCCTCCTCATGTTGAGATTAGGAGCTCCTTTTCCTGGCCTCCTTCCATCTCCTTTCTCCTCACCTCTTCTGTGTGCATTCCAGCCCTCTTAGAACTGGGTATGGGCCTGTAGACAGTGCCCTGAAAGGGGAATGTGGAGCAAGTGCCCTGAGTTGTGGGCCACACTCTCTTCATCTATAACTCTGCTCTTCGGGGGATGTGGCCTTGGAGAAGGAACATGGGGAGGAGCTGAGAGAGGTCAGGCCTCTCTCCGAGGGAAGGGAGCAGAGCCTCAGGAAGTATAGGAGCTGTCTGAAGCCTGTCTCCTGATAAAGCCTGTGTCTCATGGGTGAGTGGGTATAGGAAGGCACAGGTGTTAGAGAGGATGAGTAACTCCTCACCTGCAGGAGTGGCCTACTGGCATATGAGTGACAGACACAATGTGAGGTGGTCTCAGGACCATATTTAAGGGAGAACCAAATGAGGCCAGTGTACATCTTGAGCCCCAGAAAAGACTTGCTTTGCATTGGCTAATGACAAGCCCAGGATCTGCAGGTGCTGAGGTATCTGCCAGGGTTGGCTGAAGTAGGCATTTGAGTTCAGAGGTTGACTGGCCTTCAGCTTGGAGATGGCCTAGGAGTCTCCAACTCAACACTTGAGCCAGGGAGTGCTAACTGGAGTGGGGAGCAGGCTCAGGGCTGAGCCAGGCTTAGGGAGGTAAAGTTGGTCCATTAGGGATCACCAGGGTTGCACAACATTCACCTGGTGCCTTGCCACGTGTAGTCTCCTTCAGTGGCAATGGAGTCCTGGAGGAGAGGTAGAATTGTGCGGGTGCTAACAGACGCTTTGATGGATTTTGAGGTGCAGTTCTGATACTCAGGTGTATTTTGACAGTTAGAAGAAGCACGCCAGCTTCATTCTCGTTTTGAAAAAGAATTTAGCCATAAAAATGAAGAGACGGCACAGGTTGTCCAGAAACATCAGGAGCTGCTGGAGTGTTTGCGGGCAGAGGGAACTGCAAAGGCTGCGCTGGTCCTGGAGCTGCACACAGCGGAGGGTGAGTCGGGTGGTAGCACTGCCAGAGAGCACGCATATTCCCAAAGAAATAGACACAGCCCTTCTTGCTGAAGCAAGGAGTAAGGCTCTTCAAAAACAGAATGTCTAAACAGAACAAAACTGTGTGGCACCAGTGACCTTTTCCAATGAAACATTTGGAAGAGTGGCTTAGGCTATTCCATAACTGCACACAGGCCTCAAACACCCTGAGCACTTGACACTGCATTACCCTGCCCTTTTGGTCAGAGGTGTGAAGTGTCTGGCACATGATCCCTCCCAGCATGTACATACACAGGACCCATCCAGTGGCTCAGTATAGGATGGGTGGTCAATGTGGGCTATTCTTTCCATGTAACTGACCTTGTCCTGGGGCCCCAGAGATCACCAGGAGTGACCCTGCAGAGACTCCCAGGACTCAGGTGCAAGACTCTGGGAAGGCCTCTTGAGCACATGCCCTT
Organism: Petromus typicus; assembly: GCA_004026965.1. Lineage (NCBI taxonomy): Eukaryota > Metazoa > Chordata > Mammalia > Rodentia > Petromuridae > Petromus > Petromus typicus. The sequence continues at coordinate 53,005 of PVIR01005774.1, forward strand.
TCTGAGGCTGAGCACCCTCACCTCAGCTGGTTTGCTCTTAGGCCTCCTTGAAGGACTCAAAGTGGAGAAGGCAGATCTGCAGGAGGCGCTGGCCCGGAAGGAAGCATCAGAGCAGCAGCTGGTCCTCGAGCTGGAGAGCCTGGGCCAGCAGCTGCAGCAGGTGGCTAAGGAACAGGCTGGACTAAGAGAGGAGCATTCTCTGCTGCAGACCCAGAAGGAAGCTCAGGCTATGGAGGCAGAAGCAAGAGTATCTGGTACGTGGAACTTTGGAAGGGGGAATTTGCTGCTGAAGAACCTGCACCTGTGCTTGTCTCTGTGAAGCACTGGCTTTGGTGGAATGGCTGGCGAGGGTCCAGAGGACGTGGCCCTGCAAGCTGGTGCCACATAAGTGTCCTGATCCTTTGCAAAGGAGGACAGCTCTGGGCAACAGGTTAAAATTCTGTACTCTGAAACTGAACTCCTCTAATACTATTCTGAAGATCATTATCTGATGTGACTCCGAATTAGGAAAACATAATTTTAGCACAAGTGGTTTATACATTTTCAGACTTTTAGATATGTTAGTCTTAAATATTTAAAATGAAACCATTTTCAGGTTACTGCCAGTCAGAACAGGTTTGAGAACTCCCAGGATTATGGGTAGGCTCTCTTCTACTTTGTTCTATCTTTTGTTTGGCATTTCCTGCCACCCATGTGCTTAGGACCCTGAACAGCCTGGCCCAAACTGCCTTCTTGCAAATGCCAGCATGCAAGTCTGCCTGTAGGTGTGTGCATGGACACTCACAGGAAAGACCTTGCTGCTCTGTCACCTGTTAGGAGGCGGTAGCTTGAAGGACAATCTCTTCTGAAATTTTGACTTCCTGTGAGAACATGATTATGCACACTAACCTAACCCATTCAGAAGAATTTCGTTGTCTTTCCAAAAGTTCTTTATTCTTTATTTTTAAACTATCAGCTTTTAGTTTCATTGACCACTTTTATTTCCTTTGTCCTTTGTTTTCTAATTTTTGCCTTTTCTTTATTCTTGTCTCCTTTATTTTGTAAGGTCTTCTGGGCTGTGTGCTTCCTGAGGTGCCTGTTGCCTCCTCTATTGGATGTGGGTTCTCTCAGATTTCATGGGGACACAGTTCTTCACCTGTGGCACTTGAACTGACATTTGAGTCCACTAAGCCCAGGCCTCCGAGGCCCAAGGATGCTACAGGGTGGTTTGTCAGTCCTTATAGGTGTTTTGCCATGGGTGCCACCTCTCTGTGTGAGTGTTTTGCTGTGAGGGTCCTTTTCTGCCTCCTTCCCATCTGATGGGTTTCATGGAATGTGACCCTCAGTTCTGAGGCTATACACTCAGCCAAGCATCCTCCCCACTGTTTCAGGGCTCCTTGCTTCCAGGAGACTGTGCAGGGGCCTTCCAGGGCTGCGAGTGCGGGTCATCCCTGCTCACCCTGACCCTTCTGTAGTTGACCACATGGCTCTGGGCCCCTTTCTTCCTTTTGATGCTCTGGAGCCATCAGTACTGCATATGTTTCTCCTGTCCCTGTCACAAGTCCAGGTGGGCTTACACACGGCTTGTTCAGCCTATGTCTGTCGTTTTTAAAGTCTGTTTTTTCCTCCTGAACTGATCCTCAAGGACCTCTCTCTTTAGGACCTAGTCCCTACTCTGTTTCCAGTATCATTGCCATAGCCAACAGGAAGCTGGACTGCACTCCTTTCTGGTTAGTTAACATGAATGTTGGGGTAAAGAGGCCCAAGACCTACAGAGCTGTTGAACAGCCTCCAGAGGCCTGATCTGGGCTGACCGCATGCCTGTGCTATGCTGTTACACTACAAAATCTGGCTTGGCTTCTCTGGACATCTTTTGGGACTGTAGCTGCCCCTGCTCCTCTTCATCTCTGATTCACTGGAGCTCCATCATGGCAGGGTAGGCCTACAAACCCCGGAGGAGACTGAGTTTGAGGAGAATCTATGCAGGCTTATCCTGTAGATGATCTTGGATGGCTTCGTTGTGGACTTTCTCTGCCCATCCTTTTTCTCACCCCCGACACGGTAGGTCTGTGCATGTCTGTAGTGCTTCCCTGGCCATGGGCCCTCACTCGTGCTCCTGACTCTCCTGGGTTCTGTGAACATAGACTGCCTTCCCAGAAACCTTGAGTCACCTGGCATTCAGGGATTCAGCTGTACATCACCATCTTGTGTATGACCCTCTCTAGCTGTGCATCATGTTTGTGACTCTGTGAGATGTGCCCTCTGTTTTGTTTTTGTTATCTTCATTTCTCCTCTAACAGCCATTGCAGAGGCCTACATGCCAGGCCTTCTGACCACACAAGGACAGTCATGGATGTGTGGGGGCCTACATGCCACCTGCAGTGGTGCTGGCCATCCACTTGTTTCTGCCATCCCTGGCTCAGACTTGTTGTGACCATCTCTATAATGCCCTGTGTTTTCCTTTGTAGGCATTCATGTCACTGCAACACGCAGGGTCTCAGGTTTGTAAGAACAAGTGTGATTTCTGTGTGCTGTACTGTGTGTTTGCACCAAATTTTGTAAATTATTTACTGAAGAGGAAAAGTACTTAGGAGCTTTAGTGGTAGACTATTAAAATTATGCTGTCATCTTCAAGAATCATTCATAAAAGCTGACTAAGTTGTCCCATTTCAGTGCTATGGCAAAATGCAAGGATTTCTCTAATGATTGCTGTAGATACTAAGCCATGGTTGTGCTGTTTTAAAGGAATTGTAGCCTTGTGACATTTCAGGTTGTTGGGTTGGGTCCCTGCTGAGACCTCCTGAAAGGCCTCGGGGGCCCCGGAGCTCTGTTACTCCGTGGATCCCCCAGAAAGCCCTCAGCCTGCTACACCTGCGCAGACTCCATGGGCCGTGTCTGTATTCCAAGGAGGGCTGTGGGCTGGGCCTTCCCTCCCTCTAACACCTGTCTTGGAGGATAGTGTTGTGGGCTAAGTAGCAAGAAGCCTGGGCCTGTCTCCATGACCAGGTGTGCTAACTTCTTTCCTTCTTAAAGTCTGTTAATGACATTGTTTCATTTGCATGTTTAAGGCTAATATTTTTTAAATAATTGCTGACTTATTAGCATGAACTTTTTTGAGAATGTTACATTAATGTTAATAATTGTCATAAGACTGACAGCTTTTTACAAACTAAAATAATTAAGCTTTGAAAGCTGGTGAAATGAAACTAAGAACTTAGAAATCTAGTTTTTCAGTTTTGGGATGGACTCAGGATTCATTACCAGCAAGCTTAAGATGCTTACTGATTTATAGTTTCTTTTTAAGTTGGAGCCTCATTGCCCACTATCTTATTCTGTTTTGTGTTGTTATAATAGAATTCCCGAGACTGGATAATTTATAAATAATGGAAATTTGTCTAAGAGTTCTTGAAGCTGGTCAATAGACAGATGACCCACAAATGCAGGTCTTTAGAGTCTGAGTTGGAGGACCAGCTTGTGCAGCACCAGGGATGTGCCCAGCAGGCGGAGGAGGCGGACACTCTGAAGCAGCAGCAGTCCAAGAGGAAGGAACAGCCCAAGAAAGTGCCTTCCTTGAAATCCTTTTGATTGAGATACTAAACTCACCCAGGAGGTGGCATCTAGAAGCCTGCTCCCTCCCAAGGCCTTTTTTGGAGCTGTCAGGGCACCTCCTCCATTCAGTTGCGGTTTTTTCTTTCGTTTTATTTTGTATTTTGTATTTTTGTTTGTTTGTTTGTTTTGAGACAGAGTATCGCCTTGTAGTTCAGGCTGGCCCTGAGCTCAGCCTCAAACTCACAGCAATCCTCCTGCCTCTGCCTCCTGAGTGCTGGGACTACAGGTGTGAGCCACCATGCCAGGCACTGTGATATGTGGTACTAATTGCTGGTGGATGTGAGTCTCCATGCCCAGTATTGTTGTATGTGGTTACTGGGGACCAAACTCAGGTCCTTGCACTTGCATGGCAGGTGCTAGAACCACTGACCGAAATCCCCAGCCCTGTATTTTGTTTTTGAGGGTCTCTTGCTGTGTAGTCCAAGCATTCAAGGTAGCCCTCCTGCTTTAGCCTCCTGAGTGCTGGGATTACAGGCATGTACCATCACTCCTGGGTCCCCAGCTGAGGGTGTGTTTTGTTTTGTTTTGTTTTAAACAGGGTCTCACTTTTTAGTTCAGGCTGGTCCTCAGCTCACTGTGTAGCCCAGGCGAGCCTCAAACTCACAGCAATCCTCCTACGTCTGCCTCTCGAGTGCTGGGATTATAGGCATGAGCTACCACGCCTGATATTGTGGTATATGGTACTGATTGCTGGTGGGTGTGAGTCACCATGCCCGGCGTTGTTGTATGTGGTTACCAGGGATTGAACTAGGGACCTTCTTACATTTGCAAAACGGGCACTGGAACTACTGAGTTAAATCCTGAGTCCTCCAGCCCAGTTTTAAAGAAGCCACAGCCCTGGTTAATCTGAGTTTGGCTTTTGATTTACTCACTACTCTTTGGCTTTTTTCCAAAACATATCACAGACCTGTTCTGGCCAATTTTCGCTTAAAACATGCCATTTTTGTTTCCAGAATAATTTGTTTTTATTTTCAGAGTATCTAACAAAGTCAGAAGTGTATAGGAAACGGGATTGAAACCTGATGGAGACAGGGTAGCAAAATTCACTCGCATGGTGGCTCTGGCCTGTGTCACAGCCCCAAGGGAAGGGAGCTCTAGAAAGGGAGTGATACTTGTGCATGGGCCTGCTTGAGTGCACTCCCAGGACAGTGGACTGGTGACAGTCCTGTAGTGTCTGGTGCTGTTTTGTGTCCTTCACCCTCTGAGAATGCACATTGGATGAGCGCTCCTTCAGCTGTCTGTGTTCCATGGGGGGCTCCTCCATGTCTGTTTCTTGGTCCTCTCAGCACTGCAGAAGGAGGTGGAATCTCTAACCAGGGAGCAGTTGGAGGCCAGGAGGCAGGCGGAGAAGGACCACACAGCTCTGCTCTCGCAGATGCGGGTCTTAGAGTCTGAGTTGGAGGACCAGCTTGTGCAGCACCAGGGATGTGCCCAGCGGGCGGAGGAGGCGGACACTCTGAAGCAGCAGTTGACAGCCCTGGACAAACATCTGCGCAGCCAGCGGCAGTTCATGGACGTGAGGAGTTTGCATATACGTTTTATTCTTATCCTTAGGAGCCATCATTATAGTATGGACGGACAGTTCTCTGTGCCACCCCATCTCTGGGTGGCACTTGGTCCTGCTTTCCTGTCCTATGATGATTCTGAAGGAATGTTCTCTCGACTTTTTGGCCCATATTTCCTCCTGTGTTCCTGGGAGAAGTTCTAGCATTTGAGATGTAGTTCTGTGTCCTATCTTTGTTGCCCTAGCAGGATCCCTTGGTCATCTCATTGGGCCCCAGGTTGCTCTTACTATGGCATCCTGTCTGCTAGTTTCTAAATCTTGTCATTGATTCAGAGGCCCCTTTGCTTGTTCTTTATTATAAAGGATGCTCCCCAGTTTAATTCCATTTTACGAAAATTACTGTTGATGAGGGGGACCCAGAGCATGCCCTTACCGGGTGCGTGGACTGTGTACGGTGGCAGCCTGGGTCCCTTCTGTGAAGGTTGTTCACAGGCTCTCCTCCAGGCCTTGCTGACATGTGGCCTCCTCTTGCAGGAGCAGGCTGCTGAGCGTGAGCATGAGCGTGAAGAGTTCCAGCAGGAGATCCAGAGGCTGGAGGAGCAGCTCCGCCAGGCAACTCGGCTCCGGCCTCCGAGCCCTCACAACAGCGAGGTAGCTACCCTGCTATGTGCCAGGCCTGTGGGGTAGCAAAATCTCCATAGTGTCTTTAAGCTCTGTTTTCCTTTTCATGTTTGCCTCCCATGTGCATGGAACAGCAGTTCGTGCGTCTGGATGAGGAGGTAGGATGGACAGCATGGTACCTAGTTTTGCTTCACTCTTCTCCATAGCTGGTGCATGCTGCTATAGGCCACATTGTTACCTCACCCTGCATAGCCAGCCACCCTGCTTCTTGCTTTTGCTCAAGGCTATGGCTCTTTACATCTGCTTATTGGAGGCAGCTCTAGTTGCTTTACTTGTTCTTTTTAAAAAATTAAACTTATTTGAGGACACAATTCCCATGTAGTAGTAAGATGTAGAGATTCTTTGTTCTCAGTGGTCATATCTATAGAACCTGGCATTGACAGGAAAGCAATGATGCCACCCCAGCTTCAGGCACACAGGATGCTCCTGCTGCCCTGTAATACCACAGCGCTTCTGGTCTCTGGCCATTGACCTGGCCTCTGTGTCCATAATTTCATTATTTCTGCAATGCTATGCTCATGGTATTGTGTGTGTTACTGTTTGGGACTGGCTTTTCCACTCTTCCTCTTTCTCTGGTGATTCTTTCATTTGCTTCTTTCTCCGTAGTTCCTTTTATTTTTATTGCTAAGTAGTAACCCATTTCTTTTGGCCAAATTAAGTTTTATCTTACTACCATTTTATATTACTGTTTTCATGTTTTTTTCTATGAAAAGAGAATGTCCTTCTTGAAACAACTGTATTATCTTCTTTAGATTTCATTGTGTAACCAAAGTATAGAGAAACACAGTGTTTGTTTCCTGTGAGTTGCATTGTGTGTGTGTTTAATTTGGAAAGTAGGCTTTTTAACGGTATTATTTTATTTCTCATTGTTTGTTTTTGTTTTTGTTTTTGTTTTTTTTTTTGGTATATGTGTTTAGGTTGAATTGTTACAAGAAAAATTGAGAGAAAAATCAGATGAATATAACGAATTGATTATAAAGAAAGAATTGGCAGATAGACGAGTGTTAATCCAGGAAGAAGAAGTTAAACGTCTTGAGGATATAAATGCCCACACCAGAACACAAATGGCCCTGCTCCAGAAAGAACTAGAAAGCCAGAAAAAAATTGTGAAAGAATTACAAGTAAGGAGTCTGTGTATCCTGGTTTGAGTGCAATGGTTGGGACCTAAAGCTGGCTTTTGGGTGAGGTACTGGGCCTGAGGTGCCCACTTAACCTGCCTCAGAAACCTAGGCAAATGAAAATATGGAGTAGGGGGTGAGGAAGGGGACATAAAAGCAATTAAGTGTTTGGTTCATGTACTAGCTCCCAATGATGAATGTAATCATTATATACCTCAGACTTGTACTAATAAAAATTAAAATTAAACCAAACTAAAATAATTTTAAAATTAGAGTTAGTGGACAAGCCCTCAAGAATCTTGGGTGCCTGCATACCTGTGGGTTTACTTTGTTGGGGATGAAACTGTTGGATTTCCAGGAAGTAATCATGTATTTTTGATCATTTAACTAACAGGAATTGAACTCCTGACATTAATTCTCTGTCACTGGTGGGTTACCAAAAGGTTACTTGGAAAGTGATGCCAAGAAATAGCTTGGCCCTCTAACACAGGTTTCCTTCAAGTGTGCTTGATGATAACCATTAGACCCCTGTCTAGTGCTCTCTTTTGTCTCTTGACTCTTCTGCATAGCCTGGGCCTGCAGGGGTCATTCTCTGGTCATCCCTTCCTGTGTCTCCCTGATGAGTCATTTGAGGGCTCCATTGTTCTTGGTGTATTCACTTGGCAGACATCTGCTGAACTTATCATCAGATGCTAGGAGTATAGAAAATGCCTTTTTTCCTTCCCTCAAATTGAACATTATATACAACTTTGTGTGTCAGTTTCTTCCCCATCTAATATGCTGTGAGAATTTTCTCTGTATTAAATGCTCTTTGAAAACTTTTTCATGGCTGTTAATGTTCATGTATGGAAGTACTGTTAGCCATGCCTTATTTCTTACCAGCCTCTTTAAAATTGGTAATATCCTAATGAATATTTTTGTGCCTTATTGAATAATTACTGGCATTTCTCACAGGAGAATCCTGTGGGTATCTTTACCAGGCGGGCTCAGCATAAGCGTGTTGTTGTCTGCTGAACGCATGTGAGCCTGAGTGCATGTGCACCTGCTGCTTCAGGAAAGTGAATAGTGGTTTGACTCTCAGGAACCCGAGGTTATTGATTCCTTAATGATTACCTACAATGAGTTTCTATCTTTTTCTTAAATAGGATAAAGAGGTACTAACAGAACCACAGATGAGTGACTTGCTGCTGGTGCCCACATCACAGTCTAGGCCTGATGAAGGCAGAAATCTAGTGCTTCCACTGGACAGCCCTCGAGAGGACCCTGAGGCCATGCAGCAGGTACTCCTGCAGGATGACAACAAGGTGTGTGTGGCATGGGACTGCCCTACTGTAGGACAGTTTGTCACCCCAAAACTGGGTGACAGATTTTTTGATTAGTATATATGCTTTGTAACTTTATCACTTTGTGGTTTTTGTTGTTTTTATTGTTCTGTTTTTGTTTTTGCTTTTTTTAGAGATAGGATCTCACTGTGTAGTTCATGCTGTCCTTAAACTTACATAGTGGTTGGGTTGGGTTAGGTTGGGTTTGGTCTAGTCTGGTCTGGTCCATTTTTGAGATGAGGTCTGTTACATTGCCCAGCTGGTTTCGAATTTCTGAGCTCCAGTGTTCTTCCTGTCTTATCCTCCCAATTAAGTGGGACTATAATTGTAGGTACACACTACTATATTTGGCTTGACTTTTATGTTTTATTTCTTTTCTTTCTTATCACACTGACGAGCATTTCCATTACAAAGAAAGTCAGATAACACTTGTTGAGAGCAGTCTTCCTTTCCTGTTCCTGCTGTGAGGGAAGAAGTGTTGGATGTTTCACCATGAAGTATGGGAGCTCTAGATTTTTTTAATTTTGGTAATTCTGGGAATTCTTACAGAGGTACAGCCCCAACCTCTTTTTTCTTTTTTCCCTTAAATTTTTGAACAGGATCTCACTAAATCACTAAGTTGCCTAGGGTGGACTCAAACTTAACAATTTTATGCCTCAGACTCCCAGATTTCTGGAGTCACAGGCATGTACTACCATACCAGGCTGCTCTACGGTGTTTTGTTTTTGTTTTTTTGAGATAGCCTAGCATGTGTGAGGCCTTCGATTTGATTTCTAGCACTGCAAAACAAAACCCTGAAATACTGGAGTCATCACACAAATATGGCTCTAAAATGTGAAACACCAAGTAACTATAAGGTACTGTAGTAAAACCAGGTGTTGTTTTAAACTTCCAGGTTTTTGAAAGCATAACGTTAGACCATAACAAGTTATGTCAAAATTGGTCGGTAGAACACAAATGGATCAGAATTTTTCTATTTTTTGGTAAAAACCAGTGATATATCTTAAGAGAACTGGGTTTGGAGCCATATAAAAATAGATTTCAGCCTGGGTTTCTCAGTTAGTATTTTTATGGTTTTGCAAAGATATTAAGTACCTGAACTGCAAGTTTCCCATCATTAAAGCGGGAATAATAAAGGATAGAAAAATAAAATGCTATGGTATTTCCTTAAAATTGTTGAGGGTTAGATTGAGCAGCATGAGTGAGGCCACTGTTGGTGCCAGGTAGATTCCAAAGCTCACAGCCCTCTGCTATGGCAGATAGGTGACAGTCATGTTTGCGGTTATGTGTCCCAGGTACTCTGAGCCCTTTGCTGAGGTGCATCCTCTGGCCACTTTTCTCATGTTTATTTTGTTGCTAGGGTGACACCTAAAATCTAAATTAAAATCAAAGTCATTTAAATACTAGCTAAGCAAGCTTTTAAATGGCAGTGAAAGCATTATTTTGTAGCCATTCTTGACTGAATAAGGGCCTCATGAGCTTGAAAATAGCAGTATTGGAAGATGGTGGAGCCACTGGCACAGAACCAGTGCCATCTGGTGACGTTGTTGTTCTGTACCTATCACTGTTCTATTTTTCAGGCTGTTAGATCTCTCTACTTTCATGGGATGCATTGTGTACCAGAAAGGGAGATGCAGAGCTTTGTCCACTGGCCTATGCAATGTGCTTGCTTTTTAGGTTGTATACCATAGAAGTTCTGAGGTTGAAGAGCTTAAAGCTATTATTGAAAATTTGCAAGAGAACCAAGAACGATTGCAAAAGGATAAAGCAGAAGAAATTGAGCAGCTTCATGAAGTCATTGAAAAGCTGCAGAGTGAACTGGCCCTCCTGGGGCCTGTCGTACATGAACTCAGTGATCATCAGGCTGACAGTCTCCACAGTGAGCTACTGTGCTTCCAAGCTGAGGGCCCAGATGGGCAGGCACTACAGGGAGAGCTAGAAGCTGCACTCAAGGCCAAGGAGGCCCTGGTGCAGCTGCTGGCTGACCAGGCACATGTGCACAGACAGGCTCTGGAAGCACTACAGCAGCGCCTGCGAGCTGCAGAGGAGGCTGCTGCACGGCAGCTGGCTGAGCATGGACACAGCATGGCCCTCAGGGAGGCTGAGGTCAAGGTCATGACCTCTCAGATCCAGGACTTTGAAGCAGTCCTGAAGGCAAAGGAAGCCATAATTGTGCAGAGAGATTTAGCAATTGATGCTATGAACAAGCAGAAAGAGGCCCACTTCACCGAGCTGGAGGCTATTCTTTCAGCTTTGGCACGCTTCCGGCATGCCCTAGAACAGCAGCCCCCAGCCACCCCAGAGCCTCCTGAGCTACAGCGGCTGCGAGCACAATGTGTCCGCCTTAGCCGCCAGCTGCAGGTGCTGAACCAGCGGTTTCTGAGGTGCCAGGTGGAAGTGGACAAGCGACATGAGCCCCACCCACACTCTCATGTAGACACAGAGAGTGGTGACTTCTTGGAGCAAGGAAGTGGCAGCAAATGGCAGGCCTCAGCACCTCATGGACAAGGCTCACAGGTAGGCCCGGTTCTCTGTGGTTCCCTGTGGGCTGTGGGAAGCCTGGTGTCTGTGCCTGAGACCTGGGCGGCAGCTAGAGCTTACCTGCTTATGTGGATGCAAGATTATTTTACTCTTTTTACTTTAGGTGACTGCTTTTGTGCTGGGCAGTGTGGGTGCAGTCAGCATTGGAGGCTCCTGGCAGGAAGAAGAGAGGGCCAGAAGGTTGGCCGGCCTGGGGTCTGCCAGCAAGTTAGGCTTGGTCCTACTGTTCTGGACAGTTTTAAATGTGTTATCATTTAAGTCATTTAAGCTTTTCAAAACGGCTCTTCCTTCCATGCTGTAGGGACTCTACAGTGACATGAAGGTCACTTGGTATTAATTTCCCTCTTTGGTTCTAATCAGATAGTTTAGCTTTTAGCATACTTCCCATGTAAAATATTTTAAGCTCATTTCATTTTGGAACAGAAGGCCCTACTTAAAATGTCCCAATTTGCTTTTTTGTAAAACTTGTGGGATTAGCTGCTCACCAGCTCAGATCTGTGCAGAGCAGCTCCTGGTTCAAAGTCCTCCAGCCGCTCTGCTGTGTGGATTCCCAGTGCCAAGAGCATGAGGAGCTGTCGTTCCGGAGGCCTTCCTGCTGTGTGCTCCTGCTGTGGGAACTGAGCTGTGGCAGGACTGCCTTCCCCTGTGGTCTTGGTGACAGCCCGGCAGCGTCTGAGTTTCTCATTCACCCAACTCTACTTTCATGACTATCTTTACCATTTCCTCTGTTAAGGATGAACTGCAGCCTGCCAAAGTCCTAGCAATGCTGAAGGACACTGACCTTCACAAACCAGAAAGTGTGGTGTCGGTGCTTACAGTCTGTCAGAGGCAGCTGGAGGCAGAGCTGCTCTTAATAAAAAATGAAATGCATCTGAGCATGGAGGATGACACCAGAGCTTCTGGGAGAATGAAGGTACGCAGGGGTGGTGTGTACCAGTGTATGGGAGTGAAGAAGTATTGTTAGGGCATGCTGGTATGTGGGTGCACCTGTCCTTAGGGTGAGGAGGGACACAGCATGTCCCTCATGGTTGGGCTAGCTGAGCACATTGGCCTGCATGGGGATCAGTCATAGGTTGTACGTGGTAGCGTGTTGCCTGAGTCCATCCACTCTGCTATAGCAGTGCTCCTGGGCCACTCTGAAGTCTCCTGCAAACTTTAAAACTCTTGGCACACACATTTTATATGGACTAAGCAGCTAGGCATTTTCATGTGAAGACCAGATTGCCCCTGGCTTTACCGTGGCTCTGGGCTCTTATCACTTACTGTGTCTTACTTTGAAAGACTTTAGATTTAGTTTCTTTTGAACCTCATTTTTCACTTTTCATTTTCCCCTGGGGCAGGTTCACTTCCTTCCCCCATGGAGGAGGGTGCCTCAGATTGCTGCAGGTTCAGACTCACCCAGAATATGGCGAGCTGCTCTCTGCACCCCTGTGTGCCAAGGGCCCCTCCTGAAAACACTGATGCTAGAGGAGCTGCTCTGCCTGGAGCAGACCTCACAGGATCTGCACGACCCTGTCTTCTGTCAGTGCAGCTTCCTGCTGCAGGGTCTGTGCCTACTGTCTTGTCTACACTCCTCTATGTAAAACAGGCTAGGACCTTGTTAGTCATGTTCTGACACCCAGGACTCCTCAGACTCAGGTGGTAGAAGAGCTGTCAAAGTGTGCATAGTGCTGTGGCCCCTTGTGGGGTGGGGTGTGGTGTGAGTGTTGTGCTCATTGTTGGGAGGAGAGGTGAGGCCCTGATCTGTTGTTTTTGTGAAGTCTGGTGTGAGTCCTGGCCGGGGACGGTGAGTGTACAGAGTCACGATGCAGACCCTGGGGAAGGTTTCTGGAACTCTTCCAGCATTTATTAGGCTTAAGTGTGTTTTACAGCAAGGGGTCACAGGGCGTGGTAAGGGCTGGGAGGGGTGAGGGTCCATTGGTTTAACCTAGGGTCTTGTCCAATAAGTGAGTTTTGTGTGCCGGGTGTTTACATGGCGTGAGCATGACTATGGGGGAGGTGAGGCCATGGGTGAGAGACAAAAGGGCAGGGGTGTCAAGAAGGCCACTGACAAGGCTCAATGCATGGGTGCGAGTGTGCTCAAGCCCCTAAGGATCTTCGAGTCTATAGGGAGCCAAAGTCTCAACCTTCAGGCTCAGGAGATGGGCATATGATGTACTTGCCCTAGCCAAACTTGAACCTCTCCCTTACTGATCTCTCAGGCCCTCCCATCTGTGCCTTGTGCATCACATTCATACCTGAGTGCCTCAGCAGTTCTCAGTTCCGCTGTACACCAGCCCTGTGCTATCAGAGCTGGGCATGAGCCTGGACAAGGCTATTCAGAGAAGATACATGTGATCTAGTTCTCAGTATCTTAAGTATCTTAGGGAAACACATTCTGTGTAGAGATCTTTCCCCTGACTTTGTGGAGGAGATTCCTGTGGCCTCATAAGAAGGACATTTGTGTGATTTTAGGGGTTGCTCAGCCTTCAAGGGATACAAGCTAGCAGGCTGCCAGGTCCTTGCGGGTGCTTTCTACATTCACCACCCAAGCCACAGCTTTGTTTCCAGTGCTCAGAAGTAACTGCAGCATTCAAGTATAAAATTGTTCTTGGGTATAAAGTCTCAGTATTAAGCAGGTGCTCTGCTGCTGGGCCAACCTCAGCCCCCTGTGCTCAATATAAGCTCTAGTCCTTGGTTTCCTCACTTAAAAATTGCTTGTGTGTTTAGAAAATTACCACAGGAGTGGGTTATGACAGTCGCCTTTCATGACATTAAACTTGAAATCCTAAATGTATGGAGAGATCAAAGACCCCTTTGTGGACACAGACACAGATGATGACAGGCTCCAATCCTGGCTCCTATACACTGTGCAGTGCTGCTTTCCTTGTCTCACTGTGTGTCTATTCTTACCTGCAGGGTAAGGGAAAACAGATGGAAGGTTGTCAGCTGCAGAAAGTCGATCTGATAGCTCAGGTGCAACAACTTCAAGAAAAATTGAATTATCTGGCACATTCTATGGCCTTTCAGGACATTGAGCCCTCCAAGACATTGGACTCCAAGTTCCAGCAGCGCTTGGCATTGACAGACCTATCAGAAAATACCTCCAGTGATAGTTCCCATGGTGGGGCAGAAGCAGATACACTACCTCCTGTCAATTTACTTAATAGCGATAAAACTACATGGGATCTAACTGATAATAAAAATCAGAATTCCTTGACCAGAAATGAAATGTCAGATTCCCTCACTCAAGAAAAAATAGAACCTCAGGATGAGCGCCTTTCCTTACAAACCAGCATGCATGGTGGCTTCCTCCATGTTGAGGAGACAGAGTCCCTGAAGGACCCAGGAAGAGTACTGGACCTGTCTTCCTGGAGCTCCCCTGAGGTCTTGCGGAAGGACTCTAACCTTGAGCCCTGGCCCAGCATTCGTGTAACACCCTGCTCAGGTGCCATGAGCTTGTGGAGTGCTGAGACCTCCCTCCAGGACCCTTCCTGTCTGCGACAGAGCAACCAGGGTGAGTCCACAGAGGAGCAGACCCCATTGTGGGCAGTGACTCTGCCGACTGACCACCAGCCTGTGGAGAGGATGACTGCGGTAGGTATTCCTGCTCTGTCTGGCCAGGGTTCCCACAGGGGCGTGTCACAACAGTCACCATTGTTGGCTCATGGCATGTGGTGCTTCTTGGGCGGGGTACTTCAGGCCTGGGCCCACAGAGCTATGGCTGCTTCAGGATTCCCAGCATGTGACCTGCATCAGCCCTACAGAGGCCACCTGGGATTTCTTCACTTACACAGATTCTGACAGCACAGTCATAAACCCATCCTCTATGTAATTTGTCTACAATGGTTTTAGGTTTATTTTTAGTAATATCTCATATTCCACAGGTTGCACATATGATGCTAATTTTAGAAATAGTTATATTTTAGTTAGATCATATTTTGCCTGCCAGTTATTTCAAAATTTTGTGTATCGTGATCAAGTAAGAAAATTAGAATTTCCTGCAAAAACTTAAAAAATTTCTAAATATTGGCTAGTGGCTACTTTAATGACCTAAGTAAATCTAAATTGTTGAAAGCACATCATGTCATTATACTCACAAGTTTGGACTGTTTTGATCCAGGCTCTACATGGGGAGATCATAAATTGGCCTTAGAAAGTTTCTACTGGCAATTTTAGCTCTCTGATATAATGAATGACTTTATTTTGTGACCATCTAAAAGTCTTCTATCTGAACAGGAAAAGGATGTCGAGGACTTTATCGTAACATCTTTTGATTCTCAAGACATGTTAAGGTCCCCTCCTGAGTTAGAAGGAAGAAATGATGAGAGTGAAAAAAGTGAGTCAGTCATTGTTTCTTATTTTTTATTTTAGCAGTTTTAGAGCACCAATTATAAAAACTTCCACTGTGTCCTCCCAGTGTTCACACTGACCCTCTCCAGTTGTCTGAGTGCAAGCTGCAGCCCTGACACCTTACGGCCCTTCTGTGCTCCACTGTGCATTTCCCTTGGGTCACAGCAGCACAGTCACACACTCAGCATCATTGCCCCAAGGCTGGTGTTTTGTCCTCAGATTTTACTGATTGTCCTAGTCTTGCCCACCATGGAAAGCTCCCCACCCGCTGCTCAGAATATTCTGATGTCAGACATGCAGAGTGTGGAGGAGGCAAACCAGGTGTGCAGCCCTGTGAGCACCTCCTGTTCCATCTCTGTAGCCTGCCTGTGAACACTTTCTCTCCTGCTATCTGGGTTTTTAGTCACTGGGTTTGGGGAGAGCAAATGGTTTGCAGCAGGGCCCTTGCTTGCATGTGTCTGGTGTGTTCTCGAGGTTTCATATGTAGTATGCTATATTTTCTTGTGAGTTCATGGCAGGAGGTCAGTAGGGTCAATATAGATCCCTGGCTATAGCTGTATCCACAAGGTTTTCTTCTTTTTTCATAAATAAGTGCTCTCTTCTTGAACTCTTGCCCCTTGGCCTTGATCTCTGTGGCAGCAACTGTTATGGTACTTGGTAGCCAAACCATCATCTTTTAGCTTCATATTTTTAAAAATAAGTTTTATTTTATCCCTTGTGCTCCCCTCAATCCCCCTCCTCCTTATGTACCAAATCTTTGTTTTCATTCTTTCCATTTTTTACTTTTTTTTTTGTCCTTTCCTTCCTTTCTCTCACTTTCCTTCCTTGTTCCCACTCTCATTTGAACACTTTCTTTCCATTCCCTAACATCTGTTAATACATTTCAGTCCTTATTTCCACTTTCGGTTTCTTACACCAAAGAAACAGTGCAGTATTTAAACATGTATGTCTAATATATTTCACTTAAAGAGTAGGGTCTAGAGGTTCATCCCTTTTGCTAGAAATGTCTGAAGCCCATCCTCCTTTTAGGTAGAGTAGTACTGCGTTGTATAAATAAACTACATTTTTACCCACTAGTTGATTGACAGGCATTTTGGCTCTTCAGAAGATATAGCTGTTACACACTATACTGCTATAAACATGCATATACACGTCTTGCTGGGGTATGATGCTTTTAATTCTTTTGGAAAGATACCAAGAAGAGAAATAACTGCATCAAATGGGACTTTTAACTTTAGTTTTTTGAGAAATCTTCACACTGATTTCCACTGTGGTTGCACCAGTCTATACTCCCACCAACAGTGGAGAAGGGTTCCTTCCTCCCCTCAGCCTGATCAGCATTTGCTATTGGTTGATTTCTTAATAGCAGCCCTTCTTTCTTGAGTGTGATGAAATCTCTGTTGTTTTAATTTGCGCCTTGTGAATGACTGGTGATATTGAAAATTTTTTCAGATATTTATTTGCTGTTTCTAATTCTTCATCTGAGAAGTGTCTTTTCATTTTAAATGCCCATATTTGCATTGGGTCTTTAAATTGGGGGGAATCTAAATTTTCTGAGTTCTTTATATATTCTACAGAATGATCCTTTAATAAATAGCTGGTAAAAAATGTTTTTGCCCATGCTGTGAGTTGTCTCTTTATTCTGTTGGTGGTTTCTCTTGCTGTGCAAAAGCTTTTTAATAAGATGAAGTCCCAGTTGTTGATTCCTTATAATATTTTCCATGCAATCTGAGTTATATTCATGAAGTCTTTATGTGCTCCTGGGTTCTCAAGCATTCTACATATTTTCTCTTCCAGCAGACTTAGTGTTTCTGTTTTAAAATTTGAATCTTTGATCCATTTTGATTTTAGGTTGGTGCATTGTGAAAGACAATGGTCTAATTCCCATCTTTGGCATGTGGAAAGGCAGGACCATTTATTAAAGAGGTGAAAGTGTTAGGCTCCTTTGTCAAAGATGAGGTGGCTGAGTGAGTATGTCTAGAGTTGTGTCTGCATCCTCTAGTCTCTTTCATTGA
>PVIR01005775.1:0-70072 GCA_004026965.1 Petromus typicus
TCTGAAAGTCTTTAATTGAGAGCTCCTTCATAAGCCTAATATGAATGGATTATAATGAGCAGGATTTCATAGACAGAGGGAGAGTAGAAGGAAGGGCCAGAAGTCTTTTGCAAGGCGTTACATAAATGAAATGTATGTGTGATGGAGAGATCTTAGATCATGCCTAAGAACCAAAGAAGAAACTAGTCATATACACATGAGCCTTTTCACTGACTGAAAAGAATTCACAAATTATCGTGCATTCATTTGAGTATATCCCCATTTTCATATGTAGGATGACATAATGAGCATCACAGGCCTTAATAACCATGAGAACTCATTCTTTCTACATTATACAGGCATTTAAATTTGGACTTTGGGGGTTTTGTTGTTTTAAAGGAAAGAAATTATTTCCACAAACAAATCTTCATACAACTGAGTAGTCTGATAAAAGACTCTTAAACATGTTGAAATGTTGTCTACAGTATAAAGTTAACAAAGTTCACTCCTTCACAGAGCAGATAACACTGTATGCTCTGACTGAGCCTCAGTGAACTTAGTATTGATTTTCAAACGTGATTTAATATGATGGACAATAAAGAACAAACCCTCAGACTGGGGATGTAGCTCCATGGCCTAGCACCTGCCTCGCAATACAGGGTCCTGAGTGCTCAGCAAGTCGTTTCAAGTGCTGATAGTCACATACATCATATTTACTGTTTGCTTTAGCCTTTATTTATCACATGAGCTTCTGACTGCCCTTAAAATATTTTTCTGTGTTAGACAAAGGTAAAAGTATGTCTTGCATTTGGTGTATCTGATGTGATCACTTACTGAGTAATCAGTCTTATTCTTTTCCTCTAATTTATGGATTCAACCCAGTGCCTTATGTTAAAACCTTCATATGCCAGATCTGTCTGCAGTAATTTCCAGGTAATAAGCTGTGACTTTATGATACATCCTGATTCAGAAAAATAAGTTCTTTCCCTTCATCATTTTAAAAATCTCTTACAAGTTATTTTTAGTCTTCAGACATTCTTCTTAAGCTTTCCTTAATTCCTTTGTGGCTTACAATTATTAATACTGTAAGTGCTATTTAGAAAAATCTGAAAATACACACAACAGTGAGCCATTAACACAGGCACAGACACCCTCCCCTAAGCTATGGTAACAGGAAAAATGTCTGATACAGTTTATCACAGGGCTGCATTTTTTAAACCAAGAGAATATCATTTTAATTCCTCTCAGCTTTTGACTTATAACCTTTGTGACATGTGAAAAATAAAGCAACACCTAGATACATTTACGCATTTATATACTGCTTCCCTGATCCATTAAATGCTATCTTACTTTATGTGAAATGTAATCCAATAACTAATATGTCATAAAGATGTCTGTGGTAGCATATAGCTCATTTGAAACTACTTTGCTTTCTTTTTGTTATTTCCTAACGATGAGCTATTTCACTTCTTCAAACATGTTACAAAGTGCAGTGCCATTTAATTTTCAAATTCATTTCTGTGTATATTTATTCAACACTATCTTGGTGATAGGAGATGCTCAATAAATGTGTGTCAAATGGGAAAAGAATGAATGAAACATACTACTTAAATAGAGTGCTGTACAAATGGCACATTATTAATAACTGTGTTGGAATTTTTAGAACTGGCTGATGCATGAACAAATGTATGCATTTTATTCACAGCAAAGCCTGGGAGATGAATAGCAGGCACATGCAATGTGTGATTTATTCATGAACACTAGTAGGAGATTTATAGGCATCTTTTAACCTACTGGAGTTCCAATTCTGTCTTAGGCTGGTCTTCTGTCATGATTAGCTCTATTGTCATGTTATGTTAAATGACAGGTTGTCTGAACTGAAATATTCAAGATATGTATGTAGATGGCCCAAATTATAAACCATGCATGTTAGTTACTTTTCTCTGATTGTGGAGACAAAATACTTGACACCCAAAATCAAAGAGGACAAGGCCTATTGGCTTACAGTTCTTAGAGATTTGAGTCCATAATTGGCTGACTCCAAGGCAGGCCCACAAAGATGCAATAGTTCACAGTGGCAGAAGACAGCAAAAGGAACAGGAGAACCTTAACAGCATCTTTCTACCCCACTTATCTCATTCAGACACCTTAGGGCGGGTAACATGCACACCGTCAGTCCTAGTGCCCTCAGGCCTAGCCCCCATGAATCAGCCACACATTCTAGATTCAGCCATGTCTGAAAAAGCAGGAGGATTTCGGGAACTATCTAAATACAATACCCTAATACTATGTACAATGCTCCAGTTAAATGTTAGCTACAGCTCTGTTTGTCACAAAAATGAAACATGTACATATATTCACACAACAACACAGGATTTTTTTTTCCAGACCTGAGACTCATTGTTATTGACAGAATTATCTTTCCCCAAAAAAGAAAAGGTCTTTACCAAGGTTAGTGATAGAAAGTCATTAGGGTGAATTGTAGTCCAGTATTATTGCATTTCATAGGAGGAAACTGGACACAGGCATCTACAAAGGAGAAACAATGAGAAGACCAGGGGGAAGCAAAGGGCAGCGGCTATAGAAGAAATCAGCCCTGCTGTTACCTTGAATTTAGATGTGCAGTCTACAAAACTGTGAGAAAATAAATCCCTACTCTCATCCCCAGCCCAGGCTTGCAGAGGGTTGGAAAGTAAAGAAAATGCTGTATTGGGGACCATGAAGGGCACTGTCAACATGGAAGCCACACGGAAGGTGCCCATCAAAGGGGAGAAAGGTTCCAGTTCCATTTGCAGTGGCCTGCTACTGCCATTTACCAGTTAGACCAGTCTTAGACCAGTGTAGCTGAGCCAGGCAGGGTCCACTGTAAACTTCCCAACTCAGGGCAGGGAGCAGCATCCCTCTGCAGCACCTTAACAACACAGCATGGGGGCGAGTCTCATACGAGCAAGAGAGAAGGAAGAAAGTCATAATTCTCCAGGCTTCATCATTACAAATAATTAATTTAATAACGGTGTCTTATGAGAAGAGTAAATAGAGAGAAAGGGGTGTGGAAAGATATAATCACTGAAGCATACTCGATTGCAAGGAAAAACAAATTACCAGGGTAGTGCTGGAAATAAAACCTATTTTTCAAATGATGATTTAATTTTTCTGCTGAGCTTTAAAGCCTCAGTGTCTATCAGTGCATTATTTGTCCCCACTTGTTTTTATTTTTAGCGGTTATATAACTTTATGTCCTTACAAACCAATTAAACACCTTCCCAATCTCTACCGGGACCTGTCTTTAAGTAGTTCACTATATAGACTATAACCAGACCATGATTTCATTTACAACATCTTGGGTGAGAATGTTTCATCATCGGAGGTGTTAAGAAAAGCACCGAAGTTTATAAAGACAAACAGAACCAAAACAAAACGCTGTTTCTCTGGACCCAGTTGTCCTCCCCCGGACTCTGGTTCATAACAACAAAAGAGAGTAGGGGCAGTTCACTTATACTGCCTGGCTCCGCAGATTTCCCAGAAAGGCCGTGCACCCAGGCCCTAGGCCTAGCGCAAACTTCTGCGGTAAATCGCTCCTTCCCTTCAGTCAGCAGGCGCAAGGTGCGTGTACCTGGGTCTAGGTAAGCAGACTTCAAACCCCACAGTGTATTTGAATTGCTTCTTCGTCAAAGCCCGTGAGCTCGACGCCTGTTTTCTGTCCAATATAAGATTCCCAATTCTACAGTCAGTCTACAGGACTGTCCATATTCCCAAGGTTCCCTTCCACCTCCGCCTCAGGTCCTCACCAGGGCCGCGTTGGCCGCCAGAGGCGGCAGTGACTTACCGACAGTGCTTGTGGGATCCCGTGGCCGTTTCGATCACGAAGCACTCGCCGTCATTGAGACAGTAGGCGAGGTCCTTGTCTCGGCAGGGCTTGAAGTGCTCCGACCGCTGGGTGGAATGTGTTGTCGTATCTGTTCACGGGGACACAGACAGAGCCGCTGTCAGCAGGTGTGGTGACGTAGTTGGCCTGCCACGGGCCCCACGTTTGCACCCAGGATTGTGCACGGGGTATGACTATGACTGAGGGTTCGGGGACAGATGGGACAGACTTTCACGGCACAAAGCAAGGTGCCAGGTGACACCACGGTAATTATCTTAACAACAGCTTCCCCTACATCCCACAGGGTCTGTGGATTCAACCAACCGCTGAAGAAAAATATTTGGCAGGAAAAAAATGGGGTGCTATGCACTGAACACATGCACAATATTTTTTGTTGTCACTGTAAACATCACAGTATAATATGTAGCTGTTTATATTGCGTTTGCATTGACTTAGGTATAAGTGATCTGTGTTTAAGGATATACAAGTAAGTGTGTGTGTTAGGGGAACACTATATCACTTTGACACCAATTCACCAGGTGTCCTAGGACAATCCTGAAAGCGACAGGGACCACCATTTCTTCCCTCTTGATTTTGACAGTTGGAGTCGCACTAGAGAAGCCTGGTAGAGGACGCAGTCACAGCAAGAGCAGAGTGATCCCTGCACTGGCAACCTCAACCTGCCCTCAAAGATTTCATTTCTACCAGATTCATTGTGTGAAGGGGTAGAACAACATTCCTCTTCTTTAGCGTCCCCAAGTGCCATCAAACATCTCATCAGTGTATGTTGTCAGTCTTCTGTAAAACCCACACCAATTTTTTTTGTAACAGCTATAATTGGCTAATAGCTAAGTCAATTATTCTTTCACTTTCTCCTTTTATTGTGTAATTAAAATGCAAATGTTCCAAATTCTGAGGCAGACATTCACATGTGAAGAATGTTTCTGGTAAATATTTAACAGCACCAAATTAGTATCATTTTTTAGCATTCTCTTAAACATGTATTTTTAAAACCATAATTACTTACATTTTTCATTAAGCTACACATCTCTATCTGCTTCTCAATTACGAATCTAACTATAAGTATGTACTACCTACAGCAAACAAGCTCCATTTCCACAAAGGGACATTTTTCTCATTACAGAGTTTGAGGCAACTAAAGTATTAATACCAATTCCACTGTAAGGGTCAGGAAAGATATATATTTAAAGAGTTATTATTCAGCATTCAACCTCTTTTAACTTCATTGTCTAGACCTAGACTGGCAATAATATTAAACATGATGATGCAGGAATCCAGCTCAGTTGATAAATATCACACTCAATCCTTCTCTGTCCACACTGACGTGAGCGAGATCCCCCTTGAAGGAAATCCGCTCTGCCACGGTGTCACCATCAGGGCTGGGATGGCACTTGGCACAGGAGAAGCTCTGGGTTCAATCCCCAGCTCCGTCAAAAAGTGAAAATAAATAAAAATAAGTAAATGCTTTAAAATATAGTAAAATGAGAATGAAATCAAAATCCTGAGCAAAGAAAAGCCTGAGCCTTCTTGTTTTCATCAGTCCATAGTAGCCCCTGCTTACACTCTAAACACACAACTTCATTTCCCACTGTTGCTTTGTGTCCTGCCCCATTGCTCCTTGGGGGTGGCTTGCTCTTCTCCTCTGCCCACTCTGCAGGAAAACACCCACAAATCCTCCATAGCTCAGATAGTCTCTGAGGGCCCCTCTGCTACCTCTAGTTGCTGACCAACAACATCCAAACCGAACAATTTGCTTCCAAGTTTATCCATCCTGAGAGTTTCTCAGACACAGGAGTTCAGGCCTAACTAGACTTGGTGCTCAATAAAAATACCATCAATAACTCCAATCCCTGCAATGATGCCAGTCATTTAAATTCTGCATAGAAAAGAAATGGCCACTGACAGTAACAGTAACTATGTCATACAGCAAAATGTTGGATATAATTTCACACCATGCTATCCTTTTGTACAAGTTTTAATACTGATGAGCATCTCAAAACCAATGTAGATAAATGCAGCCTCTCACTCATACTGGACTCCATTCAAATACTATGAACATGAAAATAAAATGGCTTTCGGTGTCTTCTTTCTTGGTGCTAGAGTGAGAACTGATTCTCTTTCAAAATATCTGCCTGTTAACACCTGAGAAAAAACACAGTTCCTATAGGGTGGACACATGCCCCATTTTCTAGATCTGTACAGTGAAGATCCATTTCCTGAAGCAGAACATTGTGAAAAGCCACATGGAGTTAGTTGTTGTCTACAGGGAATATTTACCACTGAGGAAAGAGCCTGGAGCAGTGTTCAGTATAAGATGTTGTACTGCTGACTGCTTCTCTGACTGTGAAGTACATTACCTCGCCCTCACTTAGTTACATGTTCCTTTAATTTCTTATTATCCATCTGTTGATATTCACTGATCATTACTCTAAGAACAGCTTTTCATTAACAGAAGCTACAGTATAGAAAGTGAGATCCTTAACTTATAATCGGTGGTTTTAACATACTGCAGACTCCAAGTGCAATACAATTGCAAATCAATTACAGTCGATTAATTTCCACCTGACAATTGCTATCTCCTGTGGTGAACACCCCATTCTACAACTCCTTTCTTATGCAGTCTTCATTTATCAGCAGATTACAGAAGAGTCAGAATCAAGTAAATGGCTCTGCAAACATCCTGGGTGGGTTGCAGAGACATATGAACTTGGTGTGCACTCAGATTTCCTTTTCCACAGCTTAGAGAATCACCCAACTTATTTAAAACATGCAAGCCTATTCCTCACAATGCTTTGGATGGCTTCAAAGAAAGGACTGTAATTATTATTTAAAATAACAATCTAATAGGCAATGATAATATATTGGGTTTGCTCCTCATATAAATAGACTATGAATATGAATGTTTGAAATATAATTTTTCTAAACATTTCACTTGATAGTATACATTAGTAATACTCACTTAAGGAGAGCAGTTTGGAGTAAGGTAAGATCCATGCATCATGAGATGAAGAATTTGTGGTGAAGCCATCATGCCAATGATGTGCATGGGAAGAAAACAAAGGAAGCCACTGGGCTGCTAGATTAACTACAAGCACAGCTACCTTGGCCTTTGATAGGTAAAGGTTCTTTATTAAAATGTTATATATTATGTCTACATTACTGTTGATTAGGCTTCCAGTTGATTATACTCAAGCATAGCCTAATAAAGACAAGCACAATTTTGGATGATGACTCTGCTTGTATGTATATGTATGTATGTGTGTTTAAACATATATATGTATGCTTAATATACAATGTGTATTTTAATATACATTTATATATTAAGTACAACATAAGAAAATGAGCAATGAATAGAAGGTGAGAGCCTTTATTTGCTTGTGCAGAAGTCAACACAGCATTGCAATAGATCCAGCTGAGTATCTGTTCAGAAGGGGAACATAGGACATTCATGAGACTGAGATAATAGGTAAACTCTACATCCAAGCTATTAAAGTTAGAGTGCCAAACTACTCAGGATATGTTAGTCATCAGGTAGAGAACTCAAAGGGATCTATCATCTTCAGAACCTATTTATATTTTTTAAAGAGCATACCACCTTGAAGACATCTGATATGTTAACCTAGTTATTTAATAAATGAAATTATGTTACTATGTCTTTAATCAAATTTCATTTTCTCAAACTGTGAGTCAGTAAACTTTTCTACAGTGACTCCTTCTCTTTCCAGTGATATGGATCAAGCCCAGGGGCGTCAGTGTTTCCATGATTCCCATTTAAATTAAAGGCTACCAAGAGTGACTCCTTCCTACGCCGCAGGCTCCCCACCTGTATCAGGTGATGGGCACCTGCGCGCCTGGACTTGTGCCCCTAGGCCGCACAGCAGCGCTGCACACCCATGCCCCCAGGGCTTCTGCACAGCTGGGCATGAAGGTGCGCAAAGCCCATATCTAGTGTGAAACTATTATTTTATACTTGGACATGTTTCTGAATCTTTTTGTGCATGTTTTTATAATTATTATACCAGAAAAATAAACTATCCTTTATCTTTTTAAAAATCTGGAAACTTGTTCAGAAGTGTATCCAAAACAACTTAAGTAATGGGGAAAAATGAAAATTAAGATATGTCATGGACTGGTACAAAGCCTCAATGTTGAATGTTATCATAATGTCTATGTAAAAGAGGCCAATAAAATCAATTTTAAAAAACAAATGAAATAAAGCATATACTTGGGAGAAGTCTAATGAAATAAAAACCAACTGCATTGCAGGGAGGGCAAGACAAAGTGAAAAGTTAGGAACTATTTTCAGACAGAAGGCAGGGAAGAGAAGGGAAAAAGATTTAGGATGAACACACATGGTCCGCTTGACCCTTCCAAGCATGGTGACCAAAGGCCCAGGGCTCAGCTCGGTGATGCTCTAGTCCCATTGCTGCACCCAAAGGGCTGAGACACTACCCACATCGCTCGTTTGCACGTGTTATATGGAGCTTAATATGTTTTCTTAATTTTTATGAGTTTTGCTTTCTTTCCCCAGAGAGGTCAGTGAAAGCTTTGTTTTTAACTTTTTCTTCTTTCCACATCAGGCAGCATCAGCGGTGAGCAGTCAGTACAGTAATTAAATACACTGAGGGAGGTGGTGACATTGAAATCATTAAAGGCAAAATGGGACGAAAATGGAAGGCTGGAAGACAGAAATCCCTGCAGATTTTTCAATGAAAGTTAATTTGCTAACGAATGAAATGATAACTGGCTTTCACAGGCAGTGCTGAGTTGAACCCAGACGTTACTCCTGGAGGTCTCTGTAACAGCAGCACGACGCTGCCTGCTGCAGGAAGCTGCACTTTGCTGCAGGAGCAAGAATGTTAAAATGGTTTTTATATGTAATAGTGGGTGTAGACAGTCAAACTGTGAGCTTAATTCAGGTTAGTTACCTCAGAAATCACCCCCAAAGGGTTGGCACTGGACTAAGGTGTTGAAAACCTGAGATTTAATTGGCATAAGAAGAGGAGTTTTAGATGAGAAAAGCTAAGAAAGGAAAGTGACAAGGTACAGAAAATAAGCTAACTAAGCTCTTCATATTTGTATCTTGCAAATGTCAGACTCCTCATGTAGTGTCCTTCTTCCCTCCTGAAGTGATCACACGGCAGTTCTCACAAAAAGTTAAGAATATGGTGATGCAATCTAGAAACTTTTAGGATTTGAAAAATATTTCTGTGGCCCAGAAGCCACTTAGATATGGTCATCAGATCCAGCTACCTCTTATGTGGGTTTAAAATCAAGGAAACCCATTGCCATATATTAAAATCCCTTCTCGCGTCTTCCAATTATTGGGCACCCTGGAAGAAACACTGGCATTAGGTCAACTTATAAAATATTTAATGGGCAATGAAAATTATAATAAAATTCAGTGGAGTTTGAAAGAGAAGCAAAGATTTGTCAGCTGACAAGAAGCAAAGATAGCTTTCTCTGCCTGCCCAAGATTGGACAGTGGCACACTTTGCAGGGATCGCTGGGCAAGGAATGCAAAGGTTTGACTGAGTCACCAGATGGCTGTGTGGAGTGACAGGCCTGAATCCCACAGCCACCTATTTCTACCAAAAATGCAGAAAAGACTTTTGTGAAATTTCCAAAATACACCCACCCCTTTCAGTTAAGAGATTTGCTTTTATATAAACTCTGTGCCAGCTTAAATAAACTTGCCTGGTATATAGCTTGTTCAATGGAAATGTGTTTATTTTGGAATTGTAGGATCGATTCTGAAGGTGAATATATATTCCCTTCTACCTGTGCACAAAGACATATACATACAAACTGCTTCCTGTCACAAAGGTAATAATTTTACCTGCAGTTACTGGAGCCCTAGGCTTCTAAGTTCTGTGCTATACAGGAAATATTATCTCGGCTAACCACATCACTTTACTGAAATGGCCCATTCTGTGAAAGCAGCTAGTTGTAATGGTGTCTTAATTTTTATTTTCTCATTCTGTTGAATTTCATCAAAGTATCTGACTTTTTTAATGGCTCCTGTTTTTATCAAAACCTTTCCTTCCTTGGCTCCAATGTTAGTATTCTCTTCCTCTAGTTTGTTGCCACCTCAGTTGCATTTGATCAATACACAATGCCAGGCTACCCTGAAATATCTTATCCACTTATTAACTCACACTGGACAGTATGCATAGAGAACACTTAATTACTGGCTATTTTGTTGTTTTTCTTTTAAGTGACTTAGTAGCCTATTATGGCTCTTACGAAAGAGTAAAATTTGCTCGTCTTTTTTCTATAGATACTCATTTCTTACATGATGGCTATTTCCAGTTTTCACTGCATGGGCATGAGTTATTCAAATGCTCCACGTCCCTCACACATATATACAAGTTCCCAGACGAAGAAGGCTGCCCTGAACCCCACAATTCACATCCATCTGTAGGTGACACCCAGAATAATGTATCACAAAGTTTACATAAAGAGCTTAAAAAAATCAGCCCACCCAAATTTAAAGACCCAATCCAAAAATGGGTATCTGAAATGAACAGATATTTTTCAGAGGAAGAAGTAAGAGCAGCTAAGAAGTATATGAAGAAATGCTCAACATCACTGGTCATTCGAGAGATGCAGATGAAAACAACACTGAGTTTTCACCTCACTCCACAAAGATTGGCTGCTATCTCAGAATTAGCCAGCAATAAATGTTGGCAAGACTGCGGAGAAAAAGAAACACTTTTTCACTGTTGGTAGAAGTGTAGACTCATATAACCTTTGTAAAAATCAGAGAGGAAATTCTTCTGGTCCCATTTGACCAGGCCATTGCTCTGCTAGGTATATATGCAAAAGAATTAAAGATTCATATCACAGCAACATATGTGCACCCATGTTTATAACAGCTCAGTTTGTGATTGCTAAATCTTGGAAACAACCAAAATGTCCTTCAACTGGAGAGTGGATAAAGAAGATGTGTTTTTTTTTTTTTTTTATAGAATGGCATATTACTCTGCCATTAAAAATGATAAGATTGAGTCATTCATACTCATATGGATGTACCTTGAGGACATCCTCATAAGCAAAATAAACAGGTCACAGATATATAAATATCTTTTATCTGGTATGAGAAAATGAAGTTGTACATGATTTCTAGTATGTATAGTTGATATTGTAACATAGAAAATATTTAAAAGGAAAGACAGTAGAAAGTCAAATAACAAGGGGAAAAAGAATGTGATAGTAATAAAAAAAGGAAACAAATCTTATGCATATTGGGGGATGGGAGATTGCAGGGCAGGTGGGCAGAGGGGAAAAATGAGAATCAAGCCATGTCATGTTCTGGTACAAACTCTCAATGTTGAATGTGATGATGATGTGTATTTATAATGTACAAATAAAGACTTGAATTTAAAAAATTCCAATGGATATTTCTGTTGTCCACAATATTGTCTGGTCATATTGCCAAGAAGTGTCTTCTCTTGACATGATCACCCCCATTTATCCCCAGGCTCTACTGTCTGTTGGGTTTTTTTTGTTTGTTTGTTTTTCTTTTTTTTTTTTTCTTATTTTGATCTTTCATTATTTTAAGCAAAAGCATTTGCTGCTACTCATAGTCACTGGGTCATAGATGACACACAAGTAGGGAAGCACATTTTCTGAGCTATTTAGCAAAATGTTTTTACAAAAACAAGCCTCAGCCAAAAGAATGTTGCTAGATTTACTATGAGAAAATGAGTGGTTACTTTCATTCATTTACCCCACAGACCATAATCTTCATGAAAATATTAATGTAGCATGTGTGTGTGTGTGTGTGTGTGTGTGTGTGTGTGGTGTATGTGTTCCCAGTAACTAGCCCGTGGCTTGTTACTCAATGGATATTTAATGAATGCCCATTGATGGAGTATTTTCACGTCGACCTTGAATAATAGACATGTACAAAGTGTAGATGAGCTTTCTAATACCAACAGACTTAATTCATTCTTCAAAGTGGGCTCCTCAAACCATATGACCTGGGAGCTGACTAATTTATGTACCAAGGTAAACTTTGGGAAAGCACTGTCCACAAAGATGGTGTCAAGAGATGCAAACAAACTGATTACCAGGTAATTACCAAATGTAATCTGAATAAATCCGTGTGCTTATGAAAATAAAGCAAAGGGCTATTTCCACTTACAGGACCAAATTTTCACTCTCAGGTTACTGGATGTGCCCTGATGCCACCTCAAAACCTGTCACAGGGCGCTGGTGAGGGGTTGTCACCAGAGGGGGCCAAGCAATGGTGATGGAGTAACTAGCAGAAAATTTGCAACATCATGCCTTGGTGCAG
The DNA here is from genome assembly GCA_004026965.1 of Petromus typicus. NCBI lineage: Eukaryota > Metazoa > Chordata > Mammalia > Rodentia > Petromuridae > Petromus > Petromus typicus. Next base: position 12,168 of record PVIR01005775.1, read on the forward strand.
TCAGTGCAGCCCATGCTTCCCTGTGCTCCAAATCTTCCTTTAGCTATGTTAGGCTTAACAACTCACACCAGACAACCCTGGAATGCTGGAGACTACAGATTTCGGCATGGTGTTGTGAAACTTGGGATATACCTTTTAGTCAGAGTTAAATACCATCTGCACTTTTCAAAAGAGTAACTAGAACATGGAAGGATTGCACAACACTTAGGATGCCAGAGCCATCAACAGAAAAGGAAGACAGTCCAGATAAAACCAGCTCCACGAAGGACACACTTGATACGCTGCCATTCACTTGTGCTGAGTTCTGGACTCCTTTCAAGTGTACATATCTGAGCCTCTCCTTGCTAAATATTCTCTTCATCTACTCTAAGGATCTCTAAGAACAATCAGGACATATTCTTTCTCTTGCTCTATTTACCTTGCATATATCCACCCAACACTGGCTTTTAAACTTATCTGAAACACTTAAAAGGTGAGTACCAGGTGGAGGTAGATGGTACAAAAATAAAACAGTGCTCAACTCTGGGAATTTCTATTATTCTCTCAATTTTTCTTTTCATTCTATTAAGGCTTTGAAATCATGTCTAAACATTATTACAGAATCTTTCACAAAAATGAACATTGCTCACTTTAATTACCTAAAATCTCATTTTTCCCTTTGATAAGCCTACCTGTATCTGGATCCTTCTGTGTTCAGAAATAGGATATACTGCATGAACAAAGCATAAATACTGCTGTCACAGGGACCTACGTATGAACCCTTGCTTGTGTGCTTGCTAACTGTGTCAAGTGTCACAGTACAAGCAGAAAAACATTCTTGGTGTTGTGTTAATGAATAGGGCACACAGGAAAAGCAACCAAGAGAAACCTCACAGAGAAACTTCTTGAGACTTAAAGGAACACTCAAAACTTGGGACTGCAGAAATAGTGAGAACTATATTACAGAACCAGACTGCATAGATAGTTATTCAAGCCTAATGACTATGTCATCAAGATGTCTTTGGAGCCCAAGCCCCCACACTAGCTAGCATACTGCTAGGCACAGGACAAAATGGGGACTGCTAACCAGATAGCACATCAAATGAGAAGTTTGAATCAGGAGAGAAAATTCCAGCATGTAACTGAAATATAAGGATAGGGAGATGTGGAGAAACATGCGATAAACTAAAAGATAAAGGGCTCTTGGAAGCTGCAGGACTTGAATATCAATACATCCATCCCAAAAGGAGAGGACGGGCAGAGGGAAGGAAAATGGAGGAGATATAGTAGAAAAGAGAGAGATGAGAAGTGGACAGAAGAGAAGAGAGAGGAGGGAAGAATGGAGAGGATGGGAGGAGGAGAGAGGGAAAAAGAAAGAGGAGAAGACTAAAGGAGAAGAAATGAAAATAAAAATTGCTTTTTAAAATCACAGGAAATCAATAATGTAGCATTAACCCTCAAAATGCCACATCACTTAAAATAATCTAGAATTCATTCAGCCACTAGGTCATTTATCATTTTGACAACATCCAGGTCTTAGAGATAGGCAATCAGGTTAGGAAACAATTACATTGTTCTCCAAATCTCCTCATATAAAGAAGCGGATACATCATTTATTTCATTCCCTTGAAAAGCCTCAGCTTCCACAGCCTTGTTCATCTTCCTAGTGACCATGTCGATCTCACGTTCGACAAAAGGGGATGGAGCCTGTTTCCTGGTACCCACTGGGTCTCCGAGCTATGACTACTCTTTGTGGGAGTAAATGAACCTGGGTCTAAGTATCTACCCTCCTGCTTCCTCGTATACTTTTCCAGATCTGTGTCTGCCTTCGAGCTTCATTACTTACTGATGTATTGAAGAAGAACAAGTGGTATATGTAAAAATAAGGAAGATTACGCTTCTGGGAAGCTGAAGTGACGTAAACAGCACAAAGCAAGGTGCAGTGCATGGCACCAAACACTGCATTTGTTAATGGCCTGCCTGATGCCAAATAAAATCACATGTTTCTTTAATCATACAGGTCAATAAAGTGCGGGGCGCCTCCTTCCTCACCAGGGACACTGGAACGTCCCAGGAGCACAACCTAACATTTCTGTCACTCAGGTTTCTCTGCGTGACTCCTCAGCAGCCCTTGCTGCTCTTTGTGGGTCTGTTCATGGCCAGAGCAGAGAGGCATTCAAGTGAGGCTTTGTTCCGCCAGGGGCCTCATTGCTCTGTGAAAATGTACACAAGAAATAAATTGAGTAGATGTGGCAGGAAGGAAAAGCCTGTGGGACTCGCCCAGCTCTCTGCTCAGCAATATCCACGTTTTATAGGCAACTTTTCAAATTTCCCTGGATCTTGTTTATAAAATGTAATCAAGATGTTATTTGTTCTTTTCATGAGTTCAGTGGACCTATATCATTCTAAACCCTCAGTAAATATTCATTTTATTTGTATATTTGTTCTCTAACTTTGACTTTCCATTTGAATAGGCATATCCTCTCAGAATACATACATACTGGCATATGCAGTGCTGTTCAATATTGTTAGTCTTCCCCTACAAGGAAATCAAAACCTTCACGGGACACTGCTGCCCACCCACACGAATGCACAAGTGTCCACAAGGCCATGGAGAATCTGAACTTCAGGAACACCACCGGTAGGAAAGCACAGTGGCGCTGTGGCTGTGGAAATCAGGTAAAGAATTCTACAAAACACTACAAAGAGTTCTCATATGACCCAGAAATTCAGTCCTCACCACGGAGAATTGAAACTAATGCTCCTACCTCTGTGTGGTAATGTCCACGGAGGTAATATTCACAAGAGCCAAAAAGTAGAAGCAACTCAATTGTCCATCAAGTTTGATGAATGAATAAAATATGATGTATCAATGTAATGGAATATTATTCATCAATTACAGTAATAAGTCGCCAATGCATGCCACTGCATGACTGAACTTGGAAAGTATTGCGTTTAGTAAAAGAAGGTAGATATGGCCACATATTCTGCCATTCCATTTATAGGAATTGCCCAGGTGCACAGATCAACAGAGAGTAGATTAGCCGCCGCATGGCATGAGAGACAGACTAAATTTTTCCTTTTCTTTCTTCCAGTTGTGGTTTTCTATAATCTCTCTATTATGTATTCCACTTAATATGAGATAAAAGGAGACAATATGGTTCACTATTTTAGGTTTCACATAAAAAACAGTTTAAGCAAAAAGGACAGCCCATCATCTACTTTCTTCAAGTTCTTTCCTTATAAACAAAACTTTCCTCCAAATCTTTGTAATGTTCAGTGCAATGAGGACTCAGGTGAAATAGGTCTTCCCCTAGATTTTTCCCCATTGGGTCCACGATAATTCAGTGTTTAGATCTCCATGCTACTAAAACATCAGAGGCTTGGGTATCGCCCCTCCCATCACCCCGCCCCTAGTGGCCCACAAGATGGCGCCAGGTCTTACCGTTTGAGAGATGAGTCCCAAAATGGCAATAAAACCATTTCTCTTTTGGGTTCTTCATCCGTTCCGGGGCCAAGTGCCCCTCTCTTATCTGGTGAGAAATCTTCCCCTTACATTACTTTCTCTTCTGCCTTGGCTCCTCCCAAGCCCTCATATAAACATAGCACCTCCCCTTCTGGGGCTGAACATGATAAAGAGAAAGTCCCCCCCCAATATGGCTACTCCTTTCAGGGCGCCATCATCTTACCGTTCTCAAGAGCATAGCTCTTCTGATACTGAGGCCTCCTCTGCCTCAGATGAAGATGGATCACCCCTCCCGATTTTACCTCAAAGTTTCACGTATCTCTGAAGACACTCAAACCCTGTTACTCTGCCTATCCCACTGCCCCCTGGCATATCTATGGACATTGGACCTCCTTTGCATGGCTATTTTGGGGTATCCTGGTCAACCTGATAATCTACTACAGGGTCTAGTGTCTGCCCCTAGCCTTCAAACCCCGCTCTGGCCTGAGACAATTCCTGAAATGCTTGTGTTTACTGATGGGAGTCCATCCAAATGTAGTTTTGTGATCATAGACCCCAAGAAACCCCAAGATACTATTTTAAAGATTTATAAAACTTCCCTTGGGTCCCCACAGGTTAAAGAGCTGGCCATCATTCTCCTAGCACTGGAATATCTGCCTCACGACAGCTTCAACCTTTTTATCAATAGTGCATATTGCACTGATGTACTCCCAGCATTTCTGCACGCTGTTATGGAAACAACTCAGACAGCCTACTAGAAGTACTGCTGTTAAAGATTCAACAGCTATTCCAGGCCTACTCTTCTCAAATATATGTTCAACATATTAGAGCCCATTCTAATCTTCCTGGACCTCTTGCATATGACAATCGACTGATTGATTGTGCTATGACAGTTTCCCCAGCCTCAGTTTTTCCCCTAGGAGTGGCCAGCCACAACACCTTTCATCAATTCATAAGGAGCCTTTCCTTTATGTTTCCATCTTTGTCATTACCACAGAGTAAACAAATTGTCCACTCATACTCTACCTGTGGACTGCTCCTGCCTCTCGGCCTCCTTCAAACACCAGAGGTACTTAAAACCTTCTCTGGAGTCTGCGTAGTGACTCTGTGACCTCCTTCTCTCAGCCTTGAGCCAAAACCTGTTTCCTCAACAACCTTAAGATGACAATACCTTAATATTTATTTTGAGATTTTTTTTAAAAAGACATGCCTATTAGCAACTAGATAACTAGAGAATTTCCATCTCCAGTGAGACTGGATGATTATTTTCACTGCAACAGATGCCTCTGTATCATGCGTGCAGCACACGTTCATGCTTCAGTGCTGTGTGTGACCATCTCAGGTGTGGATGAAACACTTCTTTATCCCTATACTCACTCACAGTGCTTACCTGCAAAGTAAACTTAATTAAGATAAAGAAATATGCTGTTTCCTTTACAAAATCACTCACTGATTATGTGTAAATGTTAAAAGAAGTTCCCTCCCTGGCTCATCTGTTTTGTGCCTGGTTCTGGCATCAGCTGTAGCTATTATTTCAAATCCGTTTTATCTGCCCTCAAAGACATAGCAGTCTCCATTCCCTGTCACAGCCCTTATCATCCTGCATTGTAAATGCTGGTTTACATGTTTCTCTCCCCTTCATCTGACTGCAAACTTTCAAAGAGTGACTTTTGATACACAGCATGTATCCCTTGAATGCTTTGGGGGAAATAATAATGAATGAATGGAAATGCTCTTTGAGGCTGTCACACAGAATGGCCACTGCTCTTATTTCCACAGCCCTGACCAGAGCACAGCTCTCTGTTTGATCTTCACTAGACTGAGAAGCCCATCCTCGTTGTTTCTGTTCCTTCTATAGACCTTTCAAAACAGCAGGAATATTTGAACTACCCAACTGTGTGCTGCTCTTGTTTTCTTACTCCATTTTATCCAAGGAAAGTCACTATTCCAAGAAGAGAAAAGACGAAAGCGAGACTCGACTCAAAAGCAAGAGGTGAGGATCAGGTTTGGAGGAGGAGAATATATGAAGTAGAAAGCACTAGTTATAGATATTATGTGAAAGTATGAAAAGAATCTCAGGAACTCAAATCACTAAATTATCTATCTATCTATCTATCTATCTATCTATTTATCTATCTATCTCTATCTTATAAAAGAAAAAATAAATATAAGTACATTATTCTCAAAATACAGCAATGACAGAGTGATTAGATAAATTATAAAAGAAAATGTCCATAGAGAAGCATTTATGGAGAGTTTGGGGAAACCCCCCCCCCCGAGAATGTTCTAGAGAAATGACTCCACAGAGAGATGTTCTCCTCTGCCTACTGAAATCGAATCTGTTTTCCCACGTACAATTCCAAAGCCCTTGAGCTTTAAACTCTTCCCTGGTTCTGCCAGCTGGCATTAACCTTGACCTTCTCCTTGCTTCTTCTGCATTGTTCTGTCATTCTTATTAGAACATACATCAGTCTCTACCTTGCAAAGAACTATTTTTGCAGCTGTTTGTCACTCCTGCCTTGTGCCAGGAAAATCATGAGTTCCTTGAGGTCAGGGGCCATGATCTGGTCATCTTTAGTCCTGCATAATCAAAGATCACTTCCAATATAGACAGAAAAACAGAAAAGGAGGACAGTATATCTTGCTTTATAAACCTAATTGAGTATGCCCCTCCCATCAGACTTTATTGCTAACCAGAAAGCTTATCTATAAAGAAATTGTTTCCCTCATGTATGGTAGATAGGGTTTTGAAAAAAGAGAAATTATGTTTGAAAACTTGGCTAATGATCTTTTCTCTGTAATTGTCTATATAAGTAGATGAAATGTTTGCTATTTGTTCCTTAAGGTAAAGATACTGTACAAATGCAAATAGCCATGATGCCTAAATTCTGTTTCTTTGGAAGACATTCATTGCCTCCTAATCTAATTGTATCAAAAGTGGATTTGGCAGCATGTTAACCACAAAAGTACACTTCTTTCTTTGTATTTGGTTTTGCAAAGTGTTTGAGACCAAAATATCACAAATTGATAACCTCAGAAGCATCCTTGATAAAAAAGTGACTGTTCTCATGATAATGATCTCACGCTAATGTAAGGATGAGATGCCAGGGGTTCTGCCTGCTTTTGTTTTTTGGCTTATTCAGTAAGGGAACCTTTCCTGGAATCCAGGATGTAATTCAACACCTAAGCAACAGACCATCACCGCAGGTATGCGAACACAGGACAGACTGGCACTGGTCACTAGACTACCAGTGACCAAGGTCACTTCCATTTGTTAGTACACGGAAGGTCACCTCTGGGTTTAAGCTAGAGGAAGAGCCAGAGTGGCAGAAGAGAAACTATCCACACCCTCCGCCCCACACCCCTGGCGTCTGATAGGCAGTTGGTAGTGTCACGATGCTGCACAAATGTGAGGCGTAGGCTTCCAGGCTCCAACACAGCATGTACCAAACACACTGACACGGTGTCTTAGGCAAAAATTAGAGCTGTGAAAGCTGATTAATTCTACATCCAACTGAAACTCTGTTTTGCAGCAAAGCAGTTCCCAGCTGTGAAAGGATGAGCAGTACAACTTCCCAGAAGTCAGTGGTCCCTCTCATGTACTCCAGGCTTCTATATGATTGCCTTGGGTGACAGATGACTTTATGGGTATGATGTTCTAATAAATCAAATTTGTGGGTTCCAACTGGTGGACAGACAGTTGTCTAGAAAGCCACATTTCCTCTGTGATAAATACTCTGTGACTCTCTGCCAGCATGGCCATGTAGGGCTCCCCTGCCAACTCTCACTCTGCTCCTTTCCACACACAGCCCTCAGCCTCCAGCTTGCTCTTATCTGCAAGGAGACTTTAATTTCCAAACGTCCCAAGAGGTTCCAATAGTGCTGAATGACACCAGTATACAGCCTAACTCCAAAAACAGTGGAAAGACTTATCTTTAATCACATCTTCCCTTGATGTAAAACAGTGTTCAGCCTTCATCATGAATACGGCACTGTTAAAGTGGCTCTAGCCAAATAGGTTCCAAGAGAAATAACTCACTTGAGAAATAAGAAGAGAAAAACAGGAGGTCTTCAATGGAAAGAGCTGCATTAGAGCATGATCTTCCTTTCTAATATCTGCAAACCTTTGGAAGAGTGACGTGAAGTATGGAACTTCAAGAGGGATATTTAGAAAGCACCATTGTACAGGTTATTTGATGCTTTGTTCATGATTCCCATCGAAAGGTTAGGTCCTTAGAAACACATTTTTAAAAACACAGAGCTAAAGCAAAACCCATGGGTGTATTGTTTCCAAGAATGTTAATATGTGGTCTAGAAAGTATCAGAGAACCAGAGCCTTTTATGCAACTCAGAGGCATGTAAAAATAGCATGTCCTGGAAATGGTTCTGTTTTTATGCCAAGTCTGGAAGGCTAGAAAATGCCTCTCTTTGCACAAGTGCCAGGTCTAGAGGAAGAGAAAAGGGGGAAAGGAGCAAAAGGTGGTGGAGAATAAAGTGCGGGCAAGAGCACCTGTGTGAGGCAGCTATCAGTGGGTACAGAGAGGGCAGTGACACTGCCAGGCACTGTCAGGTCTGCCTGGGGGGGAAGCATAGGCCTCAGGTCAGGGCTCAGTGTGGACAGACCCTGTTCCTGAGTCACCGAATGCAGCCAAGTATCTCTTCAAATGATTCACAGTGAGATTTCTGGACAGTACATCAGAGAGAACAGAAACGAGTTTGAAACTTTATTCAGTAGGGAACACACATTCGACTGAGAGCTGGGCAGAACCAGAATAGATGGAGAAGTGAATGACACAATCATTCCTTAAGCATGCCTGCTTCATTGGCCACACTGTGCTAAGAGAAATGGATGCTGTGCTGAAAGCACCAGTATTAGGCTGGTTCCAGTCCTGGGGTTATGCTGGGATTTCTCTTTTGACCACCTGGGGAGCCAGAGGGTTAGGCCTGTACTTCCAGAGCATGTACCTCCTGTTTCCTGGGATGAGATGCCCCTCCTGAGGTTGTCGGATACTGCTCTTAGATCCAGGAGCCTGTGTACTTGATGGCATGAAAGGAATGATTAGGAAGATCAACTAAGTGACAATGTCAAGGTAAAAGATCTTTAAAGATTTGGTTTAGGAGCCAAAACTGCCACACACCTGAGGAGTTACTATGCAGGAACAAGACAGATTATCCTATGTGGCCAATGAATTTAGTAGCATTCTTTAGAGTCACTCGAAAGGACAAGAAATCTAAAAATGCACTTGCCTCTAGTTTACAAATATATGTTACAGAGCCGGGGATTTAGCCCAGTGGTTCTGGTGTCTTCCTGGCAAGCACAAGGTCCCAGGTTCTATCCCCAGTAACCATAGTGCAAGGCATGGTGGCTCACACCTGTAATCCCAGCACTTGGGAGGCAGAAGCAGGTGGGCTGCTGTGAGATCAAGGCTGAACTCAGGGCCAGCCTGAACTACAAAAGTGAGACCTTGTCTCATAAATAAATAAATAAATAGAAAGAAATATATGTTACATACCCTCTAATCTCTTTCAAGATGTCTTCTGTCTTAATCTGATCCTAAATAGGACTGTGTCCTTAAAATGTAATTTTAGTACTCGTTAAAAACAGTCAAACCATCAGAAAGCTAACCGATAGCTTCTTTTTATTGTAGGGTACCTGGTTCTGAAACAGCAGGGAAAATTTTTCAACATGACTAGTACTGAAATAAACTCCAGAAAAGGTGAGATTATCATATAAAACACAATGGAAACAGATTAACAAAATCTTTCTCATACATGAATAACTTATTTTAAAAGTTTATTTCTTAATAGAATGCAGATCCTTAATAAAATAGCATTCTGGCTCTATCCAAGGAGAAAAGACAACACTTTAAAAATATCTCCACAAAAATGGAAAAAGCTGACATTTCCTTCCAAGCATGTGGAACAGACACATCTAGGCTTGCATGGCCCTCAGCTGTCCAGCGGCTTTATCTTTCGTTCTCCTTCCTCCCTGTGCTTGCAGAGGTGGACAGAGGGGGAAGAAAGCTCAGACGTGTGGGCTGAACGAACTCCCCTTAGTTATAACAGTGTCTAAGATATTCCCCCATAAAAAAGAACTGGGAAAAGCATAACCAAATCTGAAACCTTGGCTCATTCACTACTAATGTGCCCTCTGGACAGGTACTTGATAAGTACTATTTTCTATTCATTTCTTCAAGTTAGTGAGTTAATACATATGTTCATTTTATTATTTGATGAGGTGATATGTGTAATGGAAGATCTGGAAGATATGACTAGACTCGGTCCAGTGTCCCAAAATCATTATAAGGCTGTAACCAACACCCACATCCCATCCATTCGGGGCTGCAGAACATGCCACACTCACCCAGACCCACTACAGATCTGAACAGCACTTGGAGGAGCAGCGGTCCACACACCCTAGTCCTCTGTGTTCAGAGCTTGCAGAGATGGTGTCATTAGGAGTTTCACACTTGGAGGATACACTCATAAAAAACAACCCATGAGGAGTCTAATCTAAATCACCAGTGAAGACAGTGGTCCCTCTCCTTCCTCCAAATGTCTTCATCCTGAATCTCTAAACTAGCATGTGGGCTTTGGCCACAAGGACAGTGTCACTGTTCATGAGAGATGGTCTTCTTTACAAAGTCCCTACCCCTGGCATCATGTTAAGGAATCATCTTGTTTCCTTGGACTCACAGGTTGAAGCTGTAACTCCTCTGATATTTGTGAAAATGCTACCTTTCAGGAGGTTGGCAAGAACACGAGGTGGATTTGCAATCGAATAGCAGTGTCTATTAGAAAAGGAAGTGACACCAGGACTAGGAGTGCATAAAGTTGACACCACGGGAGCTCTTAGGAGAATAAGGTCAACCTTGGGGAAGAGAACACTGGAGAAACCACAGCTGCCAACATCTTGGTCTTGGACTTTCAGGATCCAGCACCTCGAAAAAGTGCATTTCTCTTGTTCTAATGACCCAGTCTGTTCTATGTTGTTAGGGTAGTTTTAACTGATCAGTACAAAAGGTAGAATAGTCTGCAGGCCATATATATAAATATATATATAGTATGTTTCAGTCCTCAACTGAGCACAGAAAAAGTGGCTCCAGGTAATTGTATTTGGTTTTCAGTAGCAGCTGAACCAGCACTGCTCCGTGATTAGAAAATCAAGTATCCCTCAGATTCCAGTGTTCTCAGATCTCTGCCTATTTGAAGACAAGCTCTTTGAGGCTTCCCAGCCTGGAAGATCACTGTAATTGTGACTATAGTACACTCTTATATAAGTCATATTTTTAGCGAAAAATATTTATCATTTTTTAAAATTAAAGATTAGATAAAATGCATTTTAAATATAAAATATAGGAAAAGGCTGGAGGTGTAGATATAAATAGATATAAAACACAAACAAAAGAAAGGTTGAGTAGTTATAGTAAAATCAGACCAAGTAGACTTCATACAAAAAAAAAAAAGGATAAAAAAGGATATTACATGGTAGGTGAAAAGGAAATGCATCAACTCAGGAAGCTGCAAGAATTATAAATACGAACATGGTTAATGAGATAGCTTGAAACTAAGAAAGCTTGAGGCGAAAATGACAGAACTTCAACGAGAAATTGAAAATCCATAATTATGATTTGTCATTTTAACCCCTAACTTGCAATCATTGATAAGTCAAGTATTTTGCAAGTGGATAAAGACACAGCTGACTTGAAAAACAATGTCAACTTGACAAAATGAATAGTTGTAGAACACTCCACCTAAAAAGAACTCATTTCCTATCACAGACATTCTGATTCATAAAAAAAATCTGAATATATTTAAAAGGAATCAACTCAAACAATAAACATTTTTTTCAGAAATCAATGAAAATTATTACAAACTGAATAATATAATCCAACAATAAATGAAACACTTATAAATTATAATTAATGATTATATTACACTGAATTAAAAGTTTAAAGAGCATGTCAATATGCATAGACACAACTAAGGCAATATATTAAGGGAAATTTATGGGACTAGAAACTCATGTTGCCAAGGAAAATGCCCCATGGCACTGACTTCAGTGTCTTCACTGCAAAACAAGAAAAGTCAAATGATATGAAATCAGCAGAAGGAAAATATAGTGATGAAACCAGAAATGAGTAAATTGAAAAAAGTAAACATCAACAAAAACAAAAGTTGACTTTGAAACCATTGATGAAAGTGATGAAGTTCTACATGCACTTCTTATGAGAAAGCAGAAAACACAAACAAATTGTCAATGAGTGATATGGCATTGCTCCCAATTCTAGAAATATTAAAGGATACAAGAAGAAAATATTGTAAACAGTTCATGTTATTCAAATTAAACACTCTGATGAAATGGATGCTACTTGAAAGATACGAATTACCAAAGCTTATTAAAGAAATAGATTACCCAAATTATCACATAGTTAATCATTGAATTATCTACATCAGTGAATTGCAATTGAAAACTTTCCCACAGGGTTAACACAAACCAGATGACTTCACTGGGAAAATTTGCCATATGTTTATGGGAAAAATACTACTAAATCTACCCAAGTTCTTCCAGAAAATTAAAGAGGAAGAGGCACTCTCTGATTTATTTTATAAGGCCAACATTCCCTGAAATCAAAACCAGTCACAGACAAACACAAAAATATGTTTTTGTGCTTAGACCTAGATGCAAATTTCTTAACACAAATAGGAAATTTAACCCTACAATAAATATAAAGAAAGGTCCTTCATGGCTAAATGAGGTTTACTATAGGCATGAAAATTTTAGCATCCTTAAATCTGTTAATTATTAAGAAATTATATTAACAGATTATAAAGAAAATATAGATTATTCTGATTTATGTTTGGTAAACTACTGTAGATAGCTAAGATAGCTAAAAATATTTTAGGCAGTCAGACAGGAAGATGCCCTTGAGAAAGTTAGCACAAAGGTAAAATACATTATGATTGTAGCTGGAGATCAGGCTTCAAAATAAATATGAAATGACCAGCCCTGCACCCCTCCCCATAGGACAAGATAAGCAGGAAAACTCATCAGTAACCTTGGTGGGTTACCACGACCTCCAGACCCTTCATTTCCTAGAAAAACTCTTTGTTCTCTCCATGCACACATGCTACATGACTTGTTTCCCAATAGGTCACTGTTACCTACGCGACTATTCTTATAACCTTATTGGTTGATCATTGCTTTAACTTATGCTGTACCCTCACGGGTTTTGCTCTTTAAAACTTCCCTATAATGTGGGGTTCTCAGCTACCAATTCAGGAACTGTCCTGCTTCTCAGGAGCTATTCTCTCAATAAATATTTCCTGGTTGGTTTTTTGTTTTGTTTTTTTGGTACTGAACATCACTTCCACTTGTGAGGCAAGTGCAGGAACCACTGAGCTAAATATCCAGCCTGAAAATATGTAGGAAACAACCTAGCAAAGGAGGTTAAAGATCTGTACTATGAAAACTACAGCACTTTGAAAAAAGATACCAATAAGATATCAGCAAATGGAAAGAAATTCATTATTCCTGGGTAGGAAGAACCAATATTGTCAAAATGGCCATACTTCCCAAACTGCTATATAGATTCAATGCAATCCTGATTGAAATCCCAGCAGCATAGTTCACAGAACTAGAAATAAAAATCCAAAAATTTATCCAGAAGCAGAAAGGACCTGAATAGAAAAAGCATTACTAGGCAACAAGGACATGGCAGGGGTGTCACAATTCCCAATTTGAAATGATAGTACAAAGCCACTATGATAAAACATCATGGTACTGGCAAAGAAACAGACCTGAGATCAGAATAGACTACAATATGCAAAAACACCTCCAACCATAGTAAGCCATTTCATTTTTGACAAAGGAGACAAATACCCTCAGTGGAAGAAACATAGTCTCTTCAACAAATGGTGCTAGAAAAACTGCCAAAGATTAAAACTATATCTATGTCTTTTACCTTGCACTAAACTAAAACTGAAGTAAATTAGAGACTTAGATATTAAAACAGAAACACTAATCCAGCTGCAAAATAGTTTAGATGGAACTCTGGAGACACTGGCATAGGGAAATACTTTATGAACAAAACTTCAGTTGCACAGGAACTAGCAGGAAGAATCAACTACTGGAATCCCATCTTATTAAAAAGCTTCTGCACCACAAGAGAAAACACCACCAGAGCAAAAAGACAACCTACAATTTGGGAAAAAATTATCAGCTGTTTCTCTGACAAGGATTACTCTACTCTCTATAATAAATACAGAGCTCAAAAGATCAACCCTCTAAATTTCAAGACTCAATTCAAAAATGAGTATCTGAAATGAACAGACATTTTTCAGATGCAGAAGTAAAAGGGGCAAAGAAACATAAAAAAATGATAAAGAACGCTAGTAATTCAAGAGATGCAGATGAAAACAATGCTAAGATTCCATCTCACTGCACAAAGCATGGCCACTATCATGAAATCAACCAATAACAAATGCTTGCATGGGGCCGGGGATTTAGCTCAGTGGTTCCTGTGCCTGTCTTGCAAGTACAGGGACCCAGGTTTGATCCCCCAGTAACCACATACCATACTGGGCATGGAGACTCATGCCCAGCAGCAACCAGTACCACACAGCACAGTGCAGGGCATGGTGGTTTACGCCTGTAATCCCAGTACTCGGGAGGCAGAGGCAGGATTGCTGTGATGTGAGTTGGAGGCTGAGCTTAGGGCCAGCCTGAACTACAAAGCAAGACCCTATCTCAAAAAAAAAAAAAAAATCAGACACAAAGCTTATGTACATAGGTAGGAGATTGGTGGTTGTAAGGAGGGAAGGGTAATGGGTAAAACTGAGAATCAGTTATATCATGCACAAGTACAAACTCTCAGTAATGAATGTGATCATGATGTATTCCTAAAATTTACCAGTAAACTCCATCAAGGGATAAATAAATAAATATTTCCTATTCTTAACCTGTGTTGTTCCTGGAATTCACTCCTCAATTTTACAGAACATGAACTTGGAGTTTCAAACATCTAACAAGTTGGAATTGTATTTCCCTTATGTCATTTAGAGGTCCTATTTCATCTCCTATATCATCCGTTTATCAAAATCATGAGACTCTCCCCCAGTTGACACTCTAGTGATCCAGGCTATGTGAGTTCACTTGATTTGAGGTAGTTGTGAATTAGAAAAAATGATTTATCTACATTTATTGAGATGATCATGTGGCTTTTGTCTGTTTATATAGTGCATTACATTTATTGAATTGCATATGTTGAACCATCCTTGCATCTCTGGGATGAATCCAATTTGGTCAGGGTGTACGAATTTTGGGGGGGTGTTTTTTTTTTTTTTTTTTTTTTTTGAGACAGTGTTTTTGCAGTTCAGGCTGGTCCTGAAGTCAGCTTCTAACTCATCAATCCTCCTGCCCCTGCCTCCAGAGTGCAGAGTATGTGGTATTGATTGCTGGTGGGCATGAGTCACCATGCCTGACATTGTCATATGTGGTTACTGGGGGCTGAACTTGGGACTCTGCTCTTGCCAGGCAGGTGCCAGAACCACTGAGCTAAATCCCTGGCCCATGTATGATATTCTTGATGATCTTCTGTACTCTGTTTGCCAATATCATGTGCATAATTTCTGCATCTATGTTCATTAGGGATAACGTGCTTTTTTGGTTGAGTCTTTCTGTGCTTTTGGAATCAAGGTAATGGCTGCTTCTAGGAATGAACTTGGGAGTTTTGTTTCCCTTTTAATTTAATTGAAAAGTTTGAGAAGTAGTGGTGTTAACTCTTCTTTAAAAGTTTTGTAGAATTCTGAAATAAAGCCATCAGGACCTTTTCTTTGTTGATAGATTTTTTATTTCACAGATTGATATTTGGGTGTTCAGCATTTTTATAGCATCTATGTTTAGTTTTGGAAATTCATTTGTATCTAGGAGTCTATTCATTTCCCCTGCAGTTTCCATCCTATTGGAGTGTAGATTTTCAAAGTAGGTATTTATTATCCTCTTTATTTCTACTGGATCTGTGGTGATTTCCCTCTTTTCATTCCTAATAAATGGATTTGTGCTTTTTCCTTTCTTTGTTTGATAAGGTTGCCTAAAGGTTTGTCAATTTTGTTTATCTTTTTGAAAAACCAACTTTGATTCATTGATTTTTTTGTGTTGTTCCCTTAGTCTCTATTGCATTAATCTCTGCTCTAGTCTTTACGATTTCTTCTCTAGTACAAGCTTTGGGTTTGTCTTGCTCCTCTTTTTCTAATAGCTAGAGGTTCAGCATGAAGTTGTTTGTTTGAGCTCTCCATTTTCCTGGTGTGTAAATTGAAGGTATAAATGAATTTTTAAATGTATGATAGACACCGTGAAATAGAAAGTATTCAAAGGTAAAAGGGGCTAGGGATAAATAAAGAAGGGAAAGAAGAAATTCAATGGTAAAAAAGGAAACAATGCTTGGGTATATAGGGGCCAAGAAGTTGTAGGGTGAGCAGGAGAATGGGAAAAAAAAAAAAAAAAACGAGAAAAGTTTAAGTCGTGTCTTGCACTGATACCAATTTCCAATGTTGTTTGTGATCATGATGTGTCTATAAAATGTACAAATAAAGAATTTTAAAAAAAGGAAAAAAGATTCATCATATAGTTTCATAAATGGTGGAGCTTATCACAAGGTGGTCAAAGGTGAACAAATATCTGGATGAACAATGTTAAACAGAGGACATTTTGAATCACAGTTTGTAAATGGTCATAAGTCACACGGTTGGCATTTAGACTTTGGGAGTTAATTAACTCTTGTAGACCCTCCAGGAAGTGTCTTCCAGAGTGACCCCATTTTTTATTGATTATAAAGAGCTTGCATTTTTTCTTCATTTTCCTTTTTATTCTACTCCTTTTTCATAACACGCATAACCACAATATTCATGAGAAGGCTCTGACTAACAGTCCTCAAGATGGAGCTGTTTTATTCTAGGAACTGAAGAAAGAGTCTTTTCTTAAATGATTTTTGATTTTTACAATTCTGTTCACACTACATTGCAAATGTTATCACATCAAATAGCATGAAATGTAAATGGCTGTGTACACTATAACTCTGTGACATAGAGGAAAAAATATAATCAACATCTCTCTTCCCTCTACAGATCAAAATTCACCAAAATGTTTGCCCTCTTTACTGAGTCAAAGGAACCCATGATTTCCTAAGTAGAACACAATCCTCCTCAAAGACTAATAACTCCCTTATATTTCATCCGAATGCCTGAAATCTGTAAATTCAAGAAAGGCCACAAGGAAATTCAATGAAGATCATACATTGCAAAGATTATCAGAAATACTCAACTTTAAATGTCTACAAAACAAACCAAAAATACAGGTCAGAATGTAAAGCTTCCATGAAAATCTAATGAAACATTAGAAAGGAAGCACCAAACAAATATAGCTCTTCATAGTCAAGTCCCTGCCCCTTTTGATATGAATCTGTTATCTCTATTGTCTGAATTTTAAAGAAATCTCAACAACTGCTTATCCTTTCTTCTCTGTATAGCAAAGTAGAAATCCTAGGCAATATCGCACACCAACTGTGAGATAAAGTAAGACTTTTAAATTTTAGATTTAATACTTTCTTTACCATTGTAAACTTATGATTGTTTAGTGAATTATAGGTGATACATAGCATCTTCTGATTTTTCACAGTACAAGTAATTAATTTTTGCCAAGCATTCCAATTTAGATGACTATGTGCATTAGGTCATGATAATAAGAGTGGAGTTTGTATTAACTTGTATTCCTAGAAGATTGAGAACTGTTCTCTACTAAGTTAGCAGAATATGTTTTGCTTAGATACTATAATGGAATTCTGTCTTTTTTGCAATTTTCTTAATACAGCATCAACATGTCACTGTCGTAGTTGTCACTGATCTTGTCATGCCGTTAACCTCCAACTCAAATAGCACTCGGAGGCCCCTGACTATCTGAAAAACAGGGATGAATCCTGAGTACTGCCCAATATGGCCACAGCTGTCAGTCCTGGGACAAGAAAAGGAGGGTGATATTAAGGAGATGGTGCAAAAATTCTAAGACATCAAGATAGAGATGTATCCCTGGTGCCTTGAAAAAACCTTTGATGAAAAATGTCAACTTTGAATTAATGAGAGTTTGTATAACAGCCCTGCATATCTGTTTTATTCCCAGCAAGTCAATGATGTCTCTACTTTGAGGTCTCCTGATAACACACAACTATGGAACAATCAGGGTTGTGGCAGGTGGACCCCCAGCTCTTTTCAGGGATACCTTCAACTGTTAGGACTCAGAAGCATTAGACCCTCTTAGATATTGATAGAAGTTAAATAAAGTAGAAATTCAAATTGGAAGTCCCACATTCAAATCCTGACCCTTTTCCCTCCAAGTGATGGGATTTAAAGCTGTTAACTTATATTGTTATTTTCCTCAACTATAAAAGAAAGGAAATGATGACTGTTACACAGGAGGATTTTAGGCAATAACAAAGGTAATTTGTTTAAGCAGTTCAATATAGTTGCAGGCTCATCAAAGAATGCTAGCCAATTTGGGAGACCCAGGAAGTTTGACCCTGTTTCTTTGCCCCAAAATCTACCGTGTTGTTCAATACATGCACCTCAGTCAGCTACAAAATAGTCACAGTGACCCATAAGACAAATAAAAAATTTTGTGACTATTAAACTTCAAGGAATCTTCAAGTAATTATCAAGTCCTTCAGTACTTCACAGAAAAATGTATATGTGTTGATACTGTAATATCAAGTGAGATAAAGCAGACCCACAAGTTTAAATATTGCATGGATACTCTGATATGAGAAACACAAAATATAAGTAAAGTGTAAAAACAGGATAGATCATAGGAACTACGGAGGTAGATCTTTTGCAAAAGAGAAGGGGGCAGAAAGATGGAAATGGGGGTAAGAGGAGAAGGAATACACAATTAAGATGCATTGTGTAATGTATCAACTCCCCATAGGGAATGCAATATTATATACTATAAATATGTGTTAAAATAGAAAAGTCCAATGCTTTTGTTTTAAAGAATAGTGCGACTTATTTGTCCAGTTTAATATTCAGTGAATTCTGACCTAGGTTTATATTTCTTGTGAAAAAAAAAAAGATTGAAAATTGACCTCCAATTTTTGCTAAAACCCTTTCTCCATGTGGTTTTCCTTTTCTCTTTTTGTCTTACTCTACCTGCTGCTCTTCCTTTTCTGGCTGACAACAGACACAACTTAGATAATTAACCAAGCATACACACCAACTAACCAGTCTTCTAAAAACTGGACCAGTCACAGAATACAAAAGGGATACAGCATGGTTATGGTGAATATACTGTCAAATTCCATGGCTTTCATGATGGACCATCATAAAATGCATACATGCTGCTTGGAAAACATTGTGTTAGAGGAGATAGAACTCGTTCACAAGTTAGTCCTTTGCACTGCTTGCAAAAGGCGCGCTGTCAGTCAGACGGTAAATGAAATACTAGAAGACAATCGGCAGGTTGTTCTCTGAGCCTTTGATCCAGCTACTATACATACCTGTGTCACAAAAGGCTTTGCAAAATGGAATCAGTCCCCATGCCAACAAAACCATGTTCTCCAGCCAGAGCAGAGGAATGCAGTCTGTCACTCGAAGATTTTGCCAAGAATCCAAATTCTTTTTGAGGCAACACAGACAGTTTTCAACTGTCTCCAAAGAAATTGACAGATTGCCCTGTGAAGTCAGCCACAGAGGTTTCCATCAGCACTGCCCACTCTAGGCAGCTGCAAACTCAGCTGGTCCTAACCTGCCCTAGGCCGGCAGCTTCGGGCAAAGAAGCCAAGCCATTAGGAAGACCAGCTTTGAGGGCCAGGCCTGGCTTGCCAACCCCAGGCTCTGTGGGGCTTCTGAAACCACTATTACATAGACAGCCCTTGGTAATCTGGTTACAATCTGAGAATCAGGCGTTCAAAGAACAAGGGAAAATAATTTAGAAGAAAAGCCACACCAGGCCAGGGACAATAGAGGGGAGGAGGGCTTGAAATCCCCAGGCAAATTGCATGCCTCTAGGTACCAATTTGCCTTGCAGCGAAATTTAGGCTTCCTAAAGTTAAATTATGCATACAACAGCCTCATTATCCACAGTGGTATTTTCATATAAAGATCTGAAGACAAAATGTAAGCTCGCCTCTTGGAGCCTTTAGAAAAAGCCATCGACTAATCCGCATATGGAACAGCTCCGATTCCACCTGCCGCTGCCTGTACAGATGGGGCAGATGCGACCAAGGGGACTCCCCGCAGCAGTCACACCACAGGCTCAGCTCTACGCTGCCATCCTGGCTTCTCTGTCAGATGCTGTAGTTTTGCAAAACATTTAAATACCTTATTTCAAAGTTGCATTGCTCGCAGCTGGGTTGCAGTAGGATGTTTCCTATAACAATATTTTGTGGGCTTTTGTTCTCATGCCAATGTACTCCTTTCATTATAAGACAAAAATAAACATGCTTGGGAGGGCTTATTTTTTTTTTCTGCACAAGAAAAAAAGTATTATTGATGAAGACGGGTTTTAGGAGTGACTTTCCCCAAGAGGAATGCTATGGCGGCTGGATGAATTTTTCACTCATTCAACAAATATTTATTGAGCTGCCATTCAAACTGAAAGCAAGACGTGAAAGACAAACGAGATATTTCCTCAGCTTTCAAGATGTTCAGTTCCTACTGGGGAGGTAAACAGGCCAGTGCTGCTACAACACACCACGTTCCGGGGAGGGAGGGCAGAGGCAGCTGTGAGATGCGCGACGTCCGGGCTGCAGCTTAGAAGAGCCATGACCACGTTAGGAAGCCTGGGAGCAGAACACAGTGTCTGCAGAGACATGAAAGCTGGGGGGTGGGGGGTCCGCAGGGCATGTGTGTGAAAGGCTGTGCTGCAGAGCACGGTCTTACAGGCACTAGCTACAGGAGAGAGGTCTCAGAGGGACAACATGCCCTGCTGAGTTTAGACTTTTATATTAATAAGCACAGCGCACGATTGAGAATTTTATAGAAAAGTAAAACAGGATCATATTCAAAGCTTGTTTGTTTCCCTGTGCATGCCATATACATACACTGCACACAAGAAATATGGAAGATAGACTGCAAGGACAGAAGCCATTTGTGATATAATGGAGATGACCCTATGTTTATGCTTAATCTGGGTCTCTTAATGCAAAGAGTCTAGTGGCCAGAACAAGATGGAAGCAGAGGACCGGACCTTGCTAGGAAGAGATAAGATTCAAAAAGCAACAGAACAGGAGGAAGCATCCTCATAGGTAACCAGAAGGACAATTAACCACATGGCTGTTGTGAACAGATACACACTATAATATAAGGGGAAGATATTCAGTTATTAATTTGCTCATCAGATATTTAATGCCTAAGGTTCTGAAGGTAGAACTAGGGGAAAAAAAAGTCCCTTCCATCCCTGATCTGACATCTTGATATAAAAAATGAAACACTTTCCAAATATGTGACTTGGCAAATGGGATTACTGTGGTACGTCTGAGATGGGAAATTCATGTCTTTCATAGACACAGAAAAAACACAAAACAACACAAAACAAAACCTCTGCCTCAGATACATTGAATTTGAAATCTATCTCCTATAAACTTACTTCACATGCTCCAGGATATGAACGCATTGCACAATGCATACCTTCTGGAAAGTACAGCACTTTATTTTAGAAAGTAAATATTTCGATTTCTGGGAGCTAGGTAACAATGCAAAGTCACAGGAGGTGAGTGGAAAGGTTAGCTCACTAGCAAAACTGACCTGCACAGCTCAGACATGGATCAGGCTCTAGAGGACGGAGATTTAACCGTCACAATTACATCTGCCTGACAAGCCTGAGCTCCAGCATGGAATCTGTTCCTTGGCCTTATATAGTCAAGGGTCCCTCACTCACAGAGAAGCCTCCAGAGGAGAGACTAGCTCTGCTTAGAGAGATCAGAGAAACTCTCTGCTTGGGAGTTAGGCTACGCCCACCATTCCACTAGAAAAATGGTGACCTCAGAGAAACTGGGTAGAGATGTTGCAATCACATCATCACCCACATCTATATAGAAGAAGAGAGAAGGGAGACAAGTGAGACTGGGCCATGGCAGTCCTTGCAGGGCAGCCCATGGGGGAGGGGCAGAGTGAGATGGATTGTAACTCACATCAGGTTCTAAATCTGACCTTTTCATTTTACCAGGAAGGAAAAGCAAAAGGTACATAGACAGAAGAGAAAGAAAAGAAAAGGAAAGAAATTGTTCTCATAAAAGCATCTGCAGAATTTGATTTGGAAACCAGGTCAGTAGCCTCTTCACTTTTCAATTTTTCTTAAGGCACCACGATTTTCAACAGGAACGTTTTCAAAGTGCTTCTTCTCAAAGAATGCATCAGAGGACAAAGAAAAAAGTTGACAATTATTCACACAGCCATTCCCATCACCAAAGTGCACCCATATCACTTCAGGGAAAAAGCAGAAAATTGGTCTTTAAAACATTATGAGTTAGAGAAATATTCGGAATATTGTTCTTCATTCTTAATGACAACGGACTTCTATAAAATGATAAGCTGTCATTGGGCTGGGTCAAGTGCCTCCCTAACTTCCCACAGCACAACTAGGGGGAAAATTGGTGAAAATGATACAACTGTGTTTCCTTTGGTACAGAGATATAACTTTAGAGGAATAAACATAAAATTTTGTATGCATATCCACTCATGTACCTGAAATTATGTCAGCTTTCAAATGTGCCACCTAGGAGGGCTTTCTCCACACCTGCCAGCCATGTCTTCCCATTTCCTAAAAGCTTCAATCAGAATCCCCCAGAAGAGCAAGAACTCTTACCTGCTAGGTAAATGCAAGTTTGCCAATATCAATTCTTGTGTATGTTTTACTTTAGACCACTTTGAAATCCCAAACTGTCCCACAACGATGCAAAGAGGCCCCACTGTTCCTGAGCAACACTTAAAAGAGGGCCCTGATGGGCACCAAGAAGGGCATGAAAAAGGAGGTTCAAAAGTGCTCAGAGCCAAGTGCTTAAATTTATTGGGCACCAGCTTTACCAGATCCCACACATTGTTAATATCATACTATGCTGCCTTCTTTTGAAGGAGCTCTAACTTTTATTGAAACTACAGGGCCAGGGATTTAGCTCAGTGGTTCTGCTGCCTGCTTTGCAAGAGCAAGGGCCTGGGTTCAATCCCTGATAACCACATACAACAATGCTGAGTTGGAGACTCATGCCCACCAGCAATCATTACCACATACCACAGTGCCAGGCATGCTGGCTCAGACCTGTAATCCCATCACTTGGGAGGTAGAGGCAGGAGGATTGCTGTGAGTTCAAGGATGAGGTCAGGGCCAGCCTGAAGTACAAAAGCAAGACCCGATCTCAAAAAAAAAAAAAAGAAAAAAAGAAACTGCAGATATATATATATATCTTAAATGTAGTATGGAAATTTTATTATGCTGATCACACGTTGAGAGAGAAAATTTTGTGTATATATGAACATTACCTCACTGTTACCACATACACACACACACACACACACACACACATACACACACACATATATATATATATATATATATATATATATATATATATATATATTCAACCAGCAGTTATGAAGCCCAAGCTTTTCATTTTATGGTGAAGGAAATTAAGTCTAAGGAAGTTGAAAGTGGCTCAGACAAAAGATCAGCATAGCCATGAGAGCAGAGCAAAGGAACCCAAGATAGCTCGTCTACCACGAACTTGGACTTCTCTTGCTGTTCTACTCTTTTTGATGTCAGAATGTTGGAAACAAATTGGTAAATCATTTTTCTTACTGTGCATTGATTTCCCATTGTGAAAGTGAGAAGCTGGAAGGAAATGATCTCCGAGGACCCTCCAAATTAAAGCCCTAGTACCTGGCAACTTTAGGAGACTGGGCAAACTCAGGGTAATGAATGAAAAGTCTAGAGTGCCATCAGAGAGCAAGGAAATACAATTTCATTTGAAAGTGACATCAGCTCATAGCTCTTCACTTAAATAACAACTTGAGTAGAGTAAATTTCTATTATCAAACTATAAAAGAAAAGAGGTGACAAAAGTGCTTCCTTATAAGGAATTCACCAGATCTAATATTTATTGATGTTTAATATGTGTGAGTGCAAAGTTCTGATTCGATCACAGGTACTAAAAAATCCACTAAGGACATCATTAAGTGGTCTCATTTAATATTTCTTTACAAGCCTGAAGAACATATTCTAGTACTATGTCCTGTTTTACCATGAGCTCAGTGAAGTTAAGTAACTTTCTCCAAACTATAGCTTGTTCATAAGCAACAGAATTCATATTTCAAAACCACTGAAAGGAATTATTTCATTAGAAGATTAAATCAAGAGAAGAAAAAGAGAAAAATCAGAATCCATCCCCTTTCTTGGTCTCCCCAATCTTAACACACAACCTTTGGCACTGCCAGGTGGGCATTGTTTTCCATCTCTGCCAACCCTTCATTTACACTGTGGAATGTGCTGACTGTCCCGAGAAGACCTCCACACTGATGAGTGCAATACACATTCTGTGGACCCTGATCCAACTGCAACCAGAAAATAAGCTCAGAGAGCAACTCCTCTTAACTGTTCTGCCCATGGGGTTCTGAGAATCCCAGTCCATGACACAATTTGTGGGCTTCCCTGCTTCCCAGAGTGCCTCCTTTCCAGGATGGTTCTCTCTGTCTCACACACCAGGGCTGTCAGGGTCACCTGGGCAATGCTCTTTTAAGAGATGGCACCTGAGCCTGAAAATACCACCGCTCTAAAGAACATGACTCATACTCTGCACAGGATAGGCTCATCTCTGGATGGCACCAGGATTGTTGTGCTGAAGACAGCTCCATTTGTGTGATGTGTTCCAGTTATTAACCTACTTTCACTGACCCCTCCAAATGCAGCACAATCTTTCCATTGAATAGTAGTATGAAGATAAGGAGACCAAAGAGGATGTATCATTTTAGTCCAAGGACTAAGAACTTGTCTACTCTGTCCCTTATTAATGACTCTTTTACTCCTACTTGGAAAAAATGCACCTGTAGCCTTAAAGCAAGTAGAAAATCATAACCAATCTATGGAAAAAATGGGGTTGTAACTTAAGAATTTGTAACTCAGTGTGAGTAGAGTTGCTTTGGACTCTCATCACTGTCAATGAGGTTTCACTGCAGTACCAGGGGGCGAGGAGTCAGGAGAGTCAGACAAAGGGCGGAAAATGCACTATAGCACCTTCGTCTCTTGTTTGATGAAACTTGAGATTTCTGTCGACACTTTATTTAGAGAGGATACAATGGGCTACTTTGATAAACTTTCTCAAATTAGTTGCTAAAATTTTACTCTTTTTAAATATAAACTCATATATTCAATGTATCTTCAGCAGCATTCTTCAGAGATGTCAGCTTCCAAAAACTAAGGAAGTCTTTCCTTTTTTTCTAATTCTTCCTTTCTTTTGATTATTTACTAGATCAGAGGCTTCCCAATACCAAATAACCGAGAAACATCCTTTCTTACACACAGTTAGAATAAAGGGGAATATTCTCCAGAAGAGAATGTTTACCAAGTGCATATGAGGATCCCGCTTCTGTGCTGGGTGCTTCAAATTTTATTCTATCACAATCTGCACACAAATTGTCACACATACTTTTTCATCTTCTATCAACAGAGAAGTGAAATAAATAACACATTCCAAGGAATGCAGCCAGAATGTACCAGAATCATGAGGAGGTAGATGGGATAGGATATCCAAGGTCAAGTTTGTAGTAAAGAAGTGGCTATGATCGCATGGAACAAGTCCCGGGTTGACTTGAATGACTGTGAGGAAGATGAAAAATTTCACCCTTCCTCTGTTTCAGACCATCATGTGGAGACAAGGGGAGTGACAGTCTTGTCATCGCATGCTTGCTGCATTCAGTGAGACAGTGCAGGAAGTGTATGTTATACTTGGCAGTGGAAAGTACTGGGGGAATTCCTGGTAGCCTCTAAGTGCACCGCCATATTTACTCATGTCTTTCCTGGCCCCAGAAAGCACCAGGCACACTCACAATATCCAGGTTGTGTTTGGACTTGCTCTTCGATTCTGTTCCGTATTAACCACAGTGAAGAAAATGAATGTACCCTTTCCTAGCACAGGCAGTAGATACTTTATTGATCATGACGTTGTTTCTTTTAAAGTTATTTCCTTGGTCTCTCCGCATTTTTGTGCAAGTAAGGAAGAGAACAAGGGAAGGGACCAGTATATCATCTGGCACAGGAGCCATTAGGGAATATGGTTTGGACTCTCCAAGAAAAACTGCTTAAGATTCAAGGATGAGTATCCGTGGAAAAGAAGAGGAAATTGTTCCTTCAGAAACTGAGGACCTGCTTTCAACTGTTGTTGTAAATGATGTTAGATCACCTCACTTCCTCTTTCCTACTGGCATCTCAGTCTTTTAGCATTATTTCAGTACCAGGGAGGCAGGAAATGTGATACTGCATCTGACCATAGCTGCCACACAGCACAGACACCTCCCCGAGTCTGGCTCCCCGAATGCTTAGCTCTGGTTTGACAATCGGTGAAATGAATTCCTCATATCTACAAAAAGATCCTCCAAATACTCCTCCAATAAGGTAGAGTGTGGGGAAAGGCAGGAGGGAGGGAAGGAGATAGAGAAAGAGAAGGAGAGAGTTAGTGGTATTATTATTCAATGAATAAATGCATCCCTATTTTCATAATCTGCCTCTGCTGAAAATGTAACATTTCTCCCTAGATACAGGTTTCATAGAATTTTGCAAAGGAAGCTGATTGAAAACAATTATTGAGCAATTTATCTCACCTACCCTTATGCCCCTTTCACAGTCTTTAGCCCAAAGTGGCTGGTGTGTACATGGACAAAGATATAATGTTTTTCTTTTGTGCTCAGTTGTTTCAAAATTATTCATTTTCTTTCAATTTTATTTCAATGAGAGTTCAAATCTCCAGACTACTTTGAGTTGCATAAAAATAGTTTTATATTGCCAAGAATTCTTCCACCCCCGAGGCACAAGAGCACACCACATATTATTTTCAGGATAACAGACACAAACTTAGAAATGAACAGCATACAACCTGAGTTGGACTTCAGAAAAATCTACCATTCAGCTCTTTGACTTAACTCCGGAAACATGGGTAGTGCCAGTGTTTGGGTGCCCACTCCACCATTTCACTCACAAAATTGAAGTCCAAGAAGGAAGGAGACAAGGGATACTGTGGCAGTGCCACATGGACAAGCAGAGGTCATCATCCTATGAAAAGGTGGCAGACCAGTGAGATGAGGAATGGGAAGGAGGCTTCTTCCCAAAGAACCTTCTAAGGGGCAATGGCAGTTGTCCAGGAGAGGGAAAGAGGGACTGAAGGGGAACTCGGAGCAAATGTGAAAGGACATGCCATTTGGAAATGATCTGGAGGCAGAATAACCCCATAGGGACTGAGTGGATTAGAGAAGCGAGGTTAAGGTTGATGCTAACATGACAACAGTAGAGGTGGTGGTTGTGACGGCAACTTAAGAAACATGAAAGAAAGACAGAATTATTGGGAAAGTCTAGGTTGAAAGTTCTAACACTGATTTAATACCTTCTACTGGTTACCTTGCTATATCTCTACCCTTGATCCTTACTTTCTTGACACCTAATTCAAACTATGAATCTAATTCTAATAATTGATTCTTGTCCATCAGTGTTTTAGGTCAGTCCTTTAGCTTCTTGTGTTTTACTCTCCTATGTTGGTTCAATACTGGAAATGCGAAGAATTCCCCTCATATTTCCTATTCCCCAGGATGCAGCTCAACAGCATGGGATGTAGAGAATAGACTTGAACTCTACTGCATATCAGAAACCATTAGTTAATCGCTAAAAGGTATTTCCAAAAACTTTTACTTTTTTAATGAAAAGCACTATTTGAATAGGCACAGCCATTTTCTATGCAACTTGGAGACCCGAACATACTGCAAGAAAATGGAATACTGCAAATTGCAGGTATTAGATTCTTTTAAGAGTATACTCTGGAATATACTCTTATACCTTATGCTAGATTATTTTTGTAATTCTGAAATTTTATAGCAATTTGGAGAAAACTTACACAAAATTAAAATTATAGAAGAGTGGAACATCCACTTTCTGGGACCCTGCCTATGTCTCAGGAGCTTTCTCCCTCAATAAAATTACCGACTGTGGAAAAAAAGTGGTACATGGTGACTTAAACGTATTTGAGAATGTCTCCACTGCCCTAAATAAGCCCAGAAACACATGCAAGGGATTGGTGCAGCTTCAGATGTGGTCCAGGATTCTGAAGTTCTTCACTGTAAGTTTGGCAGGACCTTGGAGGTTTACACTAGAAAACTGTAGGATGAAGACAATAGTGGCAGATATTAGTTAGCACTCTTCTGAAAAATAAAGGAAAACTATAGACTATAGAGTGGAAAATGGCTGTACTAGTCTCTAAGGGTTTACCTGGGTTTCTGTAGCTGCTAAACAGCTAAGGGGAAAATAAATCATTCGTAAGTGCTGTCTCCACACAAGGCTGCACATCTGGAAAAGGAGGCAAAAGTGGCTTGTTTTAACTGCTTTTGACTCAATGGCAGAAGTAACTCAAGGCTGGATAGAGCTCAGTCTAAGTGCCAGAGCAGATAAAGGAAATTCTAGCACACTCAAGACTTCCAGACACAGGAGAAGAACAAACAGGACATACAGGGAAGACCCTAAAGAACTACTGCTTCTGAAAGGTACATATTACTAAAACTAAAAAGTCAGAGGAAGAAACACAGGTTGGTACAGAGTTTTAGATGCCAGAATTTGCAACCCTGTTTTTGTGTTAATCAAACAGAAGCAACAAGGAGGATGCAAATAATATCTATGAAACTCATGCTGAAAGACAGTAGATGAAAAGAGAGCTTCATCTTCTGAGACACAAATACAGGTGTGGGTACATTGCTGAGAGGAAGAAGACACCTGTGGCAGGGGAGAGACAGCACAGGAGACAGGACCAGAAGACCCAGAGCAGCGACTCTCAGGCAGCCCCACAGAAACATCCTGTTTGACAGTGTGGGGTTTACTTGAGGCTGAGAAACTACACTTTCTGTTTGGAATAAGATAACTTCCTAGTTTAAGTTGTGTTCAGGATGTTAGAATAAAAATATCTCACAACATAAATGTAAAAATTTGTGGAAAAATAGTGAACCCCCAGATAGCTGTAATGTACATGTTATCTAGCAAAACTCAGGAAAGAAATTGAAAATAAAAATGCAAGCAAAAAGAAGATGAAACTGGACAAAAATGAGATGATAAAATGTGAATACCATCAGTACAAGCTGAAATAAAAATTTAGAAATAAGAGAAAACAGAAATTAGGGAAAATTCTATATGCTTTATAGAAAAAAAGAGAAAAGCATATTTTTCCTAATGAGATTAAGTGTGTGTAATTCTAATGCTTAAAAAAGAAAGCCTAAAGAAATGAGCTGAATTAATATTATATTTTAATACACGTATTACACATTGCATACATTTAAATGCAAAATGCTAGCAAATAAAGTTGTGTCAAGATTGGCAGTGTTCCGGTAAGTGTCAAAAACTGTTTAAGTTGGTTAACATTTTAAATCATCTTGCTAAAACTATTGGAATTTAAAAATGGCTTAGTTTTTGCTTCATTCTCCAAAGCACATTTTTAAATTTTTCAAAAGGAAAATGTCAGATTGGTCTTTGATTTCACAGAACATTCAGCAAAGTAGAAGATAAAGCAGTTATGAGCCAATGAGTTCATATCTAGCCAACTCTATCTCTTAATTATAAAAGTTCAGTATATGCAAAAGCTTGAATATAAAGAATAGCTAACATTGTCCCTATCTCTGATAAATGACTTTAATCTCTCATCAATAATGAGAAATAATTATACAAAAGTAAAATAAATGAATTATAGAAGGTATAATAAAACTAGCTAGATCTTACTGACACAAACAGACACATTTTTACATGTATACTTATGTATATAGGTTTGTGTATAACAATATGTGTCACAATTATTCTGCCTTGGGCCATTCACTGAATTTGAAAATATTAAAACTATGTACACTAAACATTTCAAATACACAAATATTCTGCAATGTAAATATGTAAATAAAAAACTAATGACTACATTAGTTTACATGTAGTTTACATGTAGTTTACATGATTACATTACTACAAAGACCTCTCCAGACTAGAAATAAAAAGGAAATTTATAAGCTCACATTAATTACAAATTTAAATCACAATTTTAAAAGAATGATTCTATCATGTTTCAATTAAAATTTCAATTCCAGTTAAAGATATAGTCCTATCAATTTAAATTTGATGGAATTAATATTGCTCTAGAAAAATATAATTTAGCAGAACTCACTAATGCAAGATTTGAGATTGAAACAGAAAAACAACACAAAAGAAATATCCCCTAGTCAAATGAAACAGGCTGGGATACATCCACTGTGAGTCCATCAGAGTTTTAGAGCAGATGGCCCCAGTATTAATTGAACTGTGCTCAAGTGCAAAAATAAATGGAAAGTTTTGAACTGTTTTATCTATTTATTTATTTATTTATTTCCTTACTTATTTTTGTGGTACTGGGGATTGAACTCTCGTCATTGTACTTCCAAGGTAGACATGATACCATTTTAGCTAAATCTCCAACCCATTGAACTATTTTAACAATGCTACTTTCATACTAATTCAGAACTTGATCAAAATCCAAAAAGAAAAAAAGGGAAAAGATTACATTCTAATCTCAATTAAAATGGTACTGCAGAAACCCTAAGATACAGAACACTGAATTCTGTCGCATATTAAAAGAACAGTATGTCATGATCAAGTGATGCTAACAATAGGAATCCAATAATGGTTGAATATTTGATTCAATAATGTTCAATATATTGAGATATATCTATTTATATACCTAGTTATGTCATTAAATGCAAGGAAGAAAATCATATAAACTCAATAGGCGCTAAAGTAAATTTAGTGTGATTTATTTTGATAGAGAAATGAAAGTTAGGTACGTTCAAGTAAGATTATTATCACTATCTACATGTTCTAGAGCTATGTATGTATAAAATATCTAAGAGAATGAATTGAAAAATTGCTGTGAAAAATTTATATACTGGAACCATCAGCTCACATGTAAAAATGATAACCACTACAAATGTTTCAGTAAAAGATTCCATTTATAAGCAGAATGAGAAGATAAACTATCAAGGGATGAATAAAACATATAAAAGAACCAGAGAGGAAACAATTAAAATGCTGCTATGTGAAACCAAAGAAGCTTAAAAATGGAAAGCCCTTATATGCTCTTGCACAAGGAACTGTGCCACCACTTACATTACTCCCCCTAATGAGTTAGAGTATTTAATCTCCAGCAAATGCCCTACAGATATTCTTCACTCAACAAGAAAACATTATCGACCATCTATTTGGTACACAGGCACATATAAGCCAGGAACACCCTAATTGAAAGAGAGATGGTAGTTTGCCTTACTAGGTATTAAAATGAATTATAAACCTTCATTTAAGGCTCATTTATAAAAGTTAAGAACCAACAGATTAAAAGAGAAGTTCTAAGTTGATCAGGGACAGTATAAACTTAGTCTGGTCTCCAAATTTCTGTGTATAAACTCTTCCCTCTGAGTGTAGGTAAGATGTGCAAACATCACTCTATGATTAAATTACATTATTTGGAAAGGTTAAAGGTTTTGCCACATGTAGTGAAGGCCACCAATTAGCTTTATGACAATCAAAGAGAGAAAACTAGGGAATCTAAGGCCCTCTAGGAGGTCAGTGTTACCCCACCAAGTTTAATGAGTAAAAATCCTGGGAACTTCAGCCAAATATTCACAAAAAATCAAATTCTGGGTATAATAACATGAGGTAGGAAAAACATAACCTGGCTCTGCAAACCAGTAAGACCAAAACCCAGGAAGGGCAAGAGAAAAAAAATAATAATTCAAATAGAAAAATATTTTTAAATATTTGGTGGATAATAAGGACAATCAACATACAAATGATGAACTAGAAAAAAGGAGTGATTTTTACAAAGAAAAATTGTGCATCTTGATGGCTTTCCATGTGACATGTCAGTGCATAACTAGGACTGGACAATATCCAGTCAGAGAAAATATATCTGTCTCCTTAAACATTTGCCATTTCTCTGTGGAGAAAACAATATTGCACAAAGAACTGATCTTAGAAGACAACAGCCAGAAAGAAAATATGGCTCAAGAAACTGAATAACGAAGAGCGACTAAAAGAACATCTTTTAGATTAGGAAGAGATCAGTCACCCAAAAGCTGCACAGCAATGGCACCAACCAAAGGGGTAAAGAGACAACCTTCTGTCAGCTGCTCCCAGCCAGAGGACCTAGAACTCAGAGAGAGCTCCGCACAGGAGACTTCTAGAAGCAGCAGACCCAGTCACGAAATGGACAGGTGAAATGAATGGAGCATTCTCAAAGTACAAATGGCCGATAAATATGTCCAACAATGTTCAACATCTCTGATCATTAGAGAAATGCAGAAAAAGAAAACTGAAATTCTACCTTCCTCCAGCAAAATGCTCATCATCAGCAAATCAAATAACCAGTGTTCGCTCGGGAGGCTGCAGAGAAAAGGAGCCTTTCCTCACACGATCGGTATGGAAATCAGTGCCAAGATTCCTTATAAAACCAAACCTAGAAATTCCATCTGACCCACCTATTTCCCTTCTAGGTCTGTCACTGAAAGAGTTAAAGGCTGCATATCACAGTAACATCCACACCCATGTTTACAGCAGCACAACTCATAATAGCTACATCTTGGAAGTGGCCTTTATACCCATCAACAGATGAATGGTTGAAGAAAATGTGGTGTAATTTATTTTCTATATGAAGTTTATTGGTACATTTAGGAATACATTATGATCTCATTTACCATTGACAATTTTTACCTGTACATGCGACTCTTATTTTTTTATTCACCTACTCTCCCTCCAACCCCTCTAACTCCTATACACATAAGCTTTCTTTCCACTTTTTATTTTTTCCATAAATTCTTTCCTTCCCCTTTGTTTCTCCTGCCCTCCCAGTTCTCCTCCCCTTTTGAACATTTTCTTCTTATTTCACGATATCTATTATACATTTTGGGATCCACTTATACTTTCAGTTTCTACACTAGAGAAATGATATGGTATTTACATTTGTCTGTCCTATTCATTTCAGTTACATGTATGGGGCCTCAAGGTAGATCCATTTAGCTATAAATGTTTCCAGTTTATCTTTATTTTTGGCTGCATAGTACTCAATTATATAAAAATGTTTACAGCAGCACAGTTTATAATAGTTAAATCTTGTAAACAGCATGAAAGCTTATCAACTGTTGAATGGATAAAGAAGATGCATTTTAAGTGGAGTACTGTATAGCTATAAAGAAAATGCAGTATTTATGTACAATGGAGCATTACTTTGCTATAATGAAGAATAAACTTGAATAATTTGGGCAAAATATATGCACCTGGAGACCATCATCTTAAATGAAATAAATCAAACCTGCAAGCTTGGACATCACGTACTTTCTCTTATATGAGAAACCCAAAGTATAAATAAAGAGCAAAATAAAAGGTAATACAAAACAGAGAGACAGAACTTTTGCAAAAGAGAAAGAGACTAAGGAATGGAAGGAGGAGGAAAGGAGACGTAAAAAACTAAAAGGTGTTATGTACATGTACTAATTCTTCATGATGAACACAATCATCACACGGCAACTGTACGCTTATAAAAAAATTAAGCTTAAATTGTGTAATGCTAAAAATTTTTTAAGCATCAGAATGGTTAGAAACAAACAAACAAAAAAACCCCACAAGTACAAAAGTGTACACAAGTACAGGCATTTCCTTACATGCTGGTGAAACTGCTGGCGGAGAGAGATCCTTGATAAACAACTTGTTTCATACATTGGAATACCACTATCCTACTCTGGAAATATGTCCTAACTACATTTACCTATGAGAGGCATGGCACAGTCATTTACTACTACAGTCCTCATGAGACCTCATTCAACACAACCTAAATTTCTATAGGGAGGGACCAGGTACATATGGATATTTCTGACTGAAGAGTGTATAAAGGTTCGCATTTTCTAATTTTACTATTCCAAAGAATAAGCTTTTACAGTTCTGTGTCCTGGGTCCTATCTGTTGGCAGTAGTCAAGGAATGATGTCAGATTCCACGAATAAGTCATGATAATAGAGTGTACCGATGAATTTCAGAGTAACAGAGAACAGTGGTAGGTGACAAGCCATTCAGCCTGCATGCATGTGTGTTGACATGGGACTGATAATACAAAAATGAATAAACATAGACTTTCTTGAAATATATGAGATATTTTTGAAATAAAGAGATGCAATGACAGGATAGTTTAAAATACTCCGGTCTGCAAAACTCTTAAACTATCTTGGTAAAATAGAGGTTTTGAAGCAGGGACAAGGAAAGAATATGAAGCCTATTTAAAATTTTTTTCTCAAATGAGTGAAAGCAAGGGGAAAATAGGATGTATCTCATTTCCAACTAGTGTTATGCTAGAAAAATGCCATAAAAATAGTGCATCTCCAAATCATTTAATTACCTTAGATAAAATTATAATTCAGCCTGAAGGCCACATCTGTCATCAAATAGCTAAGGAATAATATTTAAAAAAAGAGTAAGACTGTCGACATAGGTGCTATGAGAACACATTGTATTAAGCCGGCCATTACGAGCCACTATTGAAATAAAAAACAAAAGCTTCAGACTGTTAGTACAGTAAGTCTAGAGACGCCAGGCACATAGGATAACGGTTCCAATTATCAGATTTTAATTTATTCAAAACTGTCATCACAAAATTGAGACCTGGAAAATCTGTGTGCAAAGAGCCTTTCAGAGATATCCTAACTTAAAGACACATCACTTGAGACCAGACCCTGATTGTATTTTAACGGGACTATTGTATGAAATTGTATTGCACTTCTAAATGTATTAATAGATTATTCTTACTGGCTAATCTTTAAATTCAGTCTATCAACTATCACACCACTCATGACATTATATAACATAAGATCCATGTAAGTAGTATTACATATATAATGTATAAAGTGTATACACAGAATCCTATTATTACCCAACAGAATTTTGTGTGATAATGGAAATTGTCTCCAAATCTGCATGATCTACTATGAAAACCACTAGTTACAAATGACAACTGATCACTGAGATGGGGACAGCAGGACTGAGAAATGGCACTTTCAGTTTTTGTGGTGGTTGTTTTTGAGACAGAGTCTCCTTGTGTAGTTCAGGCTGATCCTGAACTCAGCAGTCCTGCCTCTGCTTTCTGAGTGCTGGGATTACAGGCGTGAGCAGCCGCGCCCAACACTGCAGTATGTGGTACTGATTACTGCTGGATTTGAGTCTCCACGCCCAGCATTGTATGTGGTTACCGGGGATTGAACTGAGGTCCTTGTGCTTACAAGGCAGGCACCAGAACCACTGGGCTAAATCCCCAGCCCAGAGCTTTCAATTTTAACAGATTTTATTATTATCTGCCACAGGTAACTATGGGTCTGGTAGAGATTCTCTTGAAATGACAGCAAAATCCACACGAACTGAATTCTATGGCAGCAGTTTTCTTTCAGATTCTAGAACATAAAGTTTATGTCAGTCAGCCTCATTTTCTTCCTTGCTGTTCCTCTGATTTCCATGCTACTGCCCATCAGAAGCACCCAGTAATTATTCAAACCCCAAATGGATAGACAGAGACATTACTTTTCCAAGTGGAGATGGAAAGATGTCTAATATTTTGAAAAACTTTAGGTCTTGGATAGTAAGAAGTTACTGAGGCATAATCATCAAGCTAAAGTGCCAGTCAAGTGGGAAGGGTATTGCCTGCTCTAGACTGCAGGGCACCATGCCAGAGGACTGTTCTGGGATCTGTTTTCAGAACCGTCAGCTTGATTGACAAATTCAAACCTTAATTTAAACAGGTGTTCTGAACCACTGTTAAAGACACACCGCAAATATTAAATATTGATGAAATCAGGGATATTCAAATTAATAGTCGTGAAAGATGTTTTATGCACTCTTTCCCATTTCTCTTTTGAAAAACAGGAAAGTGAGCTTGAGAAAACATTTTAAATCAGAGTTTATCTGCCTTCCTTTCAGTGTGGCTAAGATGGAATCAGAGCCTCTCATAGCACACCCACTAGGAAAATCAGAGACTCCAGAAAAGCTGGATTAGCTTTGGTTCTCCATACCTTGGGCCTGAGCCAGGCCACTCACAGCTCCTGTGCCCAGCTCAGTGCTCGGTGAGTCCAACAGGGAAAACCAGGGTGTCAAATGGCTGGTAACCACTCAACAGGAGTCTGAAAACCCCTGTGTTATTCATGCATAGACAAATTCACTGATTCTTGTCTGACAAAAGAAACCAGAAGAATAATGTGATGACAAGCACTTGATGAAGATATTGAGGTTTTCTGAGAAAAATGTGGAAAAACTCCTAGCAATTTACATAATGATATTTACAATTTTGATGATTGGCCTTTTCAAACACAAAAGTTAACAAGGATGGTATAAATCACATCTTACTTAGTTTCAATAATAATTACCAATTTGGCTGTGCTTTTAAATACTCCAACACATATTTAAATTATGTATTTACTTTTTAGCATAATATTTTAAGGCCAACTGAAGACAACACACTGTTACTCATAAATACTTCAGCAAGTACATCAAGTAAAGATTTTTGAACAATATATAAACAGTGAATAGTAAGATCTAATGTGTATTTAATCCTGACACAGAGAATGTGTTTACAGTTTTATTCATATAAATCTACCTGCCATCCTTCATATTTGTATATATGAACACATAATACATATGCACATCAACAACCTGGCCTTTTTCCTGAACCCCTGACTTAATGTTTAATCTTGCTTAGGATCAGCTAGTAATTAAAGTAGTTTTTCCAGGCAGCAAAAGGTTGCTTATGGATAACATGTTCTCATCTGTGCTTTCAACAAAGAAGGCATCTATTTATGCTACAGTTGAAAAGTTATTCTTCTGCTTCCTTGAAGACTGGGTGGTTTCTTGGACACATGTCTCTGTCTGGTTGCTCTTACTTGGAGGTTTGGACAGACATGTCTAGTTCAAGGATCCACAGATCTGTTCTGTGGAGGGTTAGACAATGAATTGTTGGAGCTTTCGAAGTGCGCCAGGTCTGTGTTACAATGACACTAAACTGGCATTGGAATTTACACAGTTGCATGACTGCATTCTCATAAATTACACACACACACACACACACACACACACACACACACACACACACACACACACACACATGGACAGTCTTGGATTCGGAGGCCCGGTCCATTGACTGTATCAAAATATACTACTATCCTTGGGAGCACCACAAAATGGTTGGCAGAACTGGTTTGCCACTTATACATCCATGATGGTGAGAAGCTATTTAAATTTTTGCACTCAGCTTTTTCATCTATTCATTCAGATCACATAAATAATCACTTCACAGGGTATGGTAAGGATTATATTTATTAAACATTCTGAAATTATGTAAAACTCACTTGAAGAACATCAATGATCATCTTGATTGTTGTGAACTAGTCTGGCCCTAGATCTCTGGGTTCTGCCAAGTCCTGCATCTAGAAATAATCCTGTGGTATTAACAGGACTGTTGCCTTAGGTCTCACGGCAGGGAAGAGGCTCAGAAATCCAAGGTCACCTAGAGTAACCTTGAGGGAATGGAGCCCAGCTCATTCTCCACAAGCTGCTCTCCAAGCTCCCGAGGGAGCCCACCTCTCAGTAAAGCCTTCTCTCCACTCCACAGGGCTCCTTACCACAAGAAGATTAAATCTATATTCCTCTCACACTCTCTTTAACTTCTCCTAGCTCATCCTAAGACTGAAGTAAAAGCAGACTTTTCCTCACCTTCCACTACACTTACTATTTCAGTGCCTTGCTACCACAGAAGGTGGTACATATGGATATGGATACAGAAGGACAGGACACTCTGCACACACCACTGAATTCCTCAGGGTCTGTGTGTGTGGAAAGGAAGTAGAAAGGGGTTTCAGTAATGCACTGGGAAAAGCACTGAATATATACCCTGCTTGACTAGATCTAGTATCCTTTTGGACAATGTAATAATGAGTGTTATGAGTTTCTAAAGCTTAATACAAACTTGAGAATTTCTTGTATTTTTGTTGAGTATTAATCTCACTATAAAACTACTGCTAATTATAGACAAAGGTGAAAAATTAATAAGACATTCAACAAGATCGTAAGTATTAAATTGTTACATGCTGAAAGGAATTAATATATTAGATAGACTATAGGAGATCTATATTATCAGTCATAATCTGTCCTTAGGTATTAAGAAATAATCATCAAAACACCACAATTACTTTCTGATGAGTAAAAACATAGATCTGGAGAATTCATTCCTGACTTTTTTCTAAATTACAAACAACATTAGTGTGTGTGTATGTGTGTGTTGTCAGTAACTTCCTTGAAGACAAGAAAGAAAACAACAGGTAAACCAAGAAAATCCAATGGTATTTATGTTATAAACATATTTTGTGTAACATATGCATTATGTTTTCATTGCCTATATTTGTGCAGTCCAATTCATTACAAAGAATTTTCATGTACATTATTTCATAGGACAAGTAAATCAGTAAGCTGAATTGTTTTCTGGCTCCAAAATCACTCAATTGAAAGTGCTGAAGTTTAGAGACTTTTGCATTAGTGACTTCAATCAGAAGTGAGAAAAGTACCCTGGAGATCCTGTAGTTCATTAATTACTAAGTAGAGAGACTTATTAGTGCATGAAAAGTGTCACATTCATGTCCACTAACTGATTTGCACATTCTGAACACTGCCATTCAGCTTTTGCCTTCATGTCGGCCATCAGATTTTTCAACTTTCAATTGATTCTGTCCTTCAAGCATGACTTCTGCCACCTGTCTTCCTCTACCACCATTGGCCTAACTGAGAACATCTCTCATCTGGGCCACCCGGGGGCTATCATGCCCATCTGTATCCATGACATCCTCCAATTCTTTAGTGCTCTGCCACTGCCTTTAGGAAGAAATTTTAATGCATAACTCAAAGCTGGACACTGAATATGCTCTTAACTCATACCTACCCTTCCTGTCCTTTCACAACGACAACCATAGGACTTTACAATTGCCTTGTTCCTTCCAAACACATGACCACTTTGTATAACAGACTCCTGCCCCACCTGTCTTCCCAGCTTCCTTGAAGTTGCTCATGTCCTTCAAATGCCAGAAAAGGAATGATGTCTCCAGAACATCAAGGCCCCACCTCTAACAGTAGTAAAAGCTACCTTATGTGTAGATTGCACCTTTTACATGCCACTTACTATAGTGACAATTTCATATCTGTAGGTGTTATTTTTAAGATCTCTAAGGGTAACTGTTTTGTTGTTCACTTTTATGTCTTAGAATTTAGTATTGCACCAGCCTCATGGGAAGTACAACACATATTGGTTGAATTTATGAATAAATTAAGAAAGCGAAATGAATGCCACTCCATCCTATCACTGGTACATGATAATGAAGAAAATGTAGATGTTAAAAATATATAGACAGAATTCTTGCAGTTAAGGCCAGAAGTTAAACTATCAGACTGAATTTTCCTTTTAAAAAAATGTTACTTTATATGTTGGAGAGGTTTGGAAGGTTTCAAAAGGAGGAAATATCCATATAAGATATTTCTGAAGTGTCCACCTTAGGAACTGGGTAGTAATACCAATGGCGGAGCTCCCAGGGCACAGCATGATAGATTTTCTAAGATTTGAGCACTAACATTTGGTTATGGCTTATCTTACCAGTACTCCAGAAGATCTTGTCTATAAAAATAGTGTACACTTAATGATACAAACAGTGTTGAGTGGAGTCACAGTCAAGAAATCTTGACAGTGAAATCCATTTTCCCTCCCTACACACACCTGCTGCTTTTGAATGAAGCCTGTACATGGCACCCAACCAATTCTATTACAGGGGAATCATCAACCTTTGCTTTTTTTCAAAGAAGTCTCTCTGTATTTTTAAATAAAAGTAGTCATACTTATTTTTGTTTTAGGAATTCAATTGTTAACAGTCAGTATTGCATTGGCTCAGCTCTCATAAGTTTGGAAAGGATTAGTCATAATCTTAGTGAAACAAAACATTCCATGGAATGTTTTCAAAGAGTTTCACATTAAAACTAGTCACAAATAGGTTGAATATAAGAATATTTGTTAGCCTTAGCATAATTTTTACATGAACTCCATGTTTAAATTTTATTACCTAAATTTCTTTTTTCTTTTTCTTTTCTTTTTTTTTTTTTTGAGACAGGGTCTCACTTTGTAGGTCAGGCTAGCCCTTAGTTCAGCCTCAAACTCACAGCAATCCTCCTGCCTCTGCCTCCCAAGTGCTGGGATTACAGGTGTGAGCCACCACACCCTGAACTGTGGTCTGTGTTGCTGATTTCTAATGGACATGTCACCACACTCGGCATTGTTGTATGTTGTTATGGAGGATGCAACCCAGGCCCTGGCACTTGCAAGGCAGGTGCTGGAACCTCTGAGCTGAATCCCCGGCCCACCTAGCTTTCACTTTAGGACTTCTTTTTGCACGTATTTAAGTGCATTACAAATTTATAGCTTTCTCATTTTTTTCTTTGTAACCCATGAGTATGAATGCATCAAGTTCAGAAACTGTCAAAAGTCAGAGTAGAAAGCCAGACAGAAACAACATCTATTGATTTATATAAAGTTGCTGACCTTAAAAAGTTCTGTTTTTATGTACAGGACACTCAGAATTTATATATGAGAATTTAGATATTGCCAGACTAAAAAAGGAAAAAAAAAATAGGAGTGACAAGAAAAATTACATAAAAGTCAAGGAAATGTGAAAGCTTCAGTTTCAGGAAAAATCATGAGGTGAAA
The DNA here is from genome assembly GCA_004026965.1 of Petromus typicus. NCBI lineage: Eukaryota > Metazoa > Chordata > Mammalia > Rodentia > Petromuridae > Petromus > Petromus typicus. Next base: position 52,661 of record PVIR01005775.1, read on the forward strand.
AAGGAACACAGGGCCTAGCCCAGCATAGAATATTGACAGAAAGTTTAGAGCACTGTGTAAATTTTATCTTCTTTATAAGATGATGAGCTAGAGGAACTACTTCTTCAAAAATGACTGAAATTTCTTGAAGCAAAATCTAGATGTAAATCCACAGGTATGTGTTCGCAGGTGAGCCTAACACACACATGTTCCATCAGAATAGTGTGAGCTTATGAATCGTATGATATACCCTTGTACCACTGCACAGTTTTTCCTATTCACCTTATGAAGTGCTCTAGAAGTGGCATTAGTCTTTTCCATTTATCCATAAAAATGCCCTATTTATCTTGTATCATCCAAGTTCAGCTGTAACTCTAATAAATTGGCCATATCAAGGAGGAGTAATGTGTGAACAGATTTAGTGGAGAGTGGAGAGCTCTCTGCAGAGAAGACTGAGGCCACAATCCAGTGACAATACACATACAGGGTCCTGTGCACAAACTTTTCAAGAGACTCTCAGAGCTGAAGGGCAGCATGGGAGTGGAATGCACCTTATCCTGGGTGACAGGAGGTGAGGAGCATCTATAGGGAGGAGTGACAGGCCAAGAAGAGGGTGGTAAATTCAAAATGACTCACTCATAGGAGGTCAAGAAGAGAGGGGTGGTGCCGGGGATTTAGCTCAGTGGTTCTAGTGCCTACCTTGCAAGTTCAAGGGCCAGGGTTCGATCCCTGGTAACCACATACAGCAATGCTGGGTGTGGAGACTCATGCTCAGCCGCAATCAGAACCACATACCACAGTTCTGGGTGGGGTGGCTCACGCCTGTAATCCCAGCCCTTAGAAAGCAGAGGCTGGAGGATTGCTGTGAGTTTGAGGCTGAGCTCAGGGCCAGCCTGACCTACAAAGAAGACCTAAAATGAGAATTAAATTGTGTCTTATACTGGTACAAATCCCCATTATGGAGTGCAATCATGATGTGTATATTTAATGTACCAAAAAGATAATTTTAAAAAAAAAGAGAGACAGAGAGAGAGAGAGAGAGAGAGAGAGAGAGAGAGAGAGAGAGAGAAGAAAGGGGGAGTAAAGAAAAAGGAAAGACTGTGCTGGACTCGGCTTCGTACAGGCAAGGTGGATGACTAAAGAGGTTTCCAAACCAGATGGTATTTCTCTAAAGCCCCATCTACTCAGAGGACAAGTCTGTAATTATGACACAGAAAGAGGCTACAAGTTACACATCAGAGATGTTTATCCATCTGAATTTGCCCTTTATTTCGGCTGAGTTTGAGAATGACATCTACAGTCTTGTAAACTTTAATAAGATGTGTAGTTAAAGGCAGGATGAGAAACTGAGGACTAATGGTTGTTCAAGACTGAAAAATCATGCCATAAACATTGTCACATCACTACATTGTAGCCTCAACTTAGTTTGATTATTTCCATAGCCCACAAGAAGGATATATTTAATCATATAATTCATCACGCACCCCAGGAGATTTAATGCCTCAAAGAATTCTTATGGTTCTTGCACCACTAAAGGAAGGTTTTTTGACTAGGATCACTGAAGTGAAATTCTGGAAACAGAATTCTCCGGTGACTTAATAATAATTGAGCTCAGACACTTCGTTCTTTCTCCTTCAAGCTTGTTCTAGAGGTAAGTGTTCAGAATTATGGGCTTCAAGCAATTCAATCTGAACATTGCTGATATCAAATAAGCTTCCCCACAAATACCGGCTGTTATTGGTGTCATTTTGGCAGTGTCTGGAAAGTGTTCAGATTGCCAACTAAATACAGACTTTGTGACTTCGCACAAAGATGGAGCTCAGCGAGGAGCCTAAACTGCGACTGCATGGAAAGGCCCTCCCCCAACAATGGGGGGGGGTGTTGAGAAGAATCCCTGCTGGGACTAATGTCTTATCGCAAAGAAGGTTGTTCAGTTTCAAATCGGTTGGTTATTCTGAAATAACTGCTGATAGGCATGAAGTTATGAGAAATAAAAGACAATGATCCCGTGTTGCTTTCTCAGTATCCTCCAATGGTAATGTTACAAAACTCTAGCACGGTGTCACAGCAGGATGTTGACAATGATGACCCCAGACATAAAACATTTCCACAATGTGAAGATGTCGCAGCTAGCCATTGTCTACCCGCACTCACTTCCCTCTGACTTTCATCCCCTCAGAAATACCCTGGAAATCACAGATTTGTTTTCCATTTTGGTCATTTCAAGAGTGCTATGTGGAGCATTTCAAAAAATATTAACCTTTTCGCACTAGCTTTTTAAATGAAGCCTTAATTCCCTGTAAATTAACCGAATGCTGAATGTATCAATAGTTCACTGTTTCTTCCAGAGGGACAATATTCTACATATAGATATAGAAGAGTGTGTTTAATTATTCACTTGTTAAAGTACATTGGGTTGCTTAAAACTGGCAGCGCTTCTGAGGATACCTGCTATGAATAGTCATGTGGCATTTTTTTGGGGTAAATATGTCTGACTTTTCTGGGGTAAATGCCCAATAGCAAAATTGCTGAGACATAGAGTATTTCCATGTAGCGTTCAAAGCTGACAGCCTGCATTCCCTGTGGCAGTACCGTTTCTCTCCTCCCAAGCACAGATTCATGCTACCGTTTCTCTACCTTCTCCATCAGCATTTGGCCTTGTGCCTCCTTTTTCCCTTTATAGCTGTAGCCATTGTGACAATGCAAAGAAGTAATGAATTGTGACTTTCTTTGCACTCTGCTACTAACCAATGCTGGTGACCGTCTTTTCCTCAGCTTCAAGGCCCCTGTAGGAAAGGGCTTTGGTGGAATATTTCTTGATATCCTTTGCTCATTTTTCAACTGGATTCTTTTGTAACAATCAAGTTTAGAGATTTATTTGGATATGATAGATGCTGTTGTTTTGTCAGAAAGTAAATATTCTCTCACGGTTTTTATCTTGTCTTTTTATCATTTTACTAGGGTATTTTTTAAAGAAAACTTCAATTTTGACATAGTGTAATTACAAAACTTTTTCTTTTAATATTGTTTTGATGACAGAGTTAAGTGTAATTTAGTGAACATCAAGTTTGATAATTTTACATTTTCATTGTATTACACATTGGTATTTTAAAGTCTCATAGACTAAACCCATATTACATTTGGAGATAATTTTTAAATAAGTTCTCAGGTTTATATTGAGGCTCAATTCTTTTGCTCATGAATATCTAATTGTTCCCAGACCATTTCTTGCTGAGCATATCCTTCCACCACATTACTTTTACATTTTTGTCAAAAGTCATTTATGGAAATTTGTATCAGTCTGCTTCTAATTTTTCTACTGTTTCATTGATCTGTGTGTATGTCCTGCCAACCTGTCTTGATTACTGTAGCTAAATAATAAGATGGTTAATAAATGAAGTGATTTCTCCCATCTTATAATTTTTCAAGACTATTAGAACTCTTCCAGAATCTGTCCATATGCATCTGAGAATAATGCTTTGTTTTTGTTTTTAAGACAGAGTCTCACCTTGTAGCCCAGGATGGTCTCAAATTCATAGGAATGCTCCTGCCTTGGTCTCCTGAGGTAAGATTACAGTTGTGCGCTACCATACATACTTTAGAGTAATCGCCTCTCTAAAAAGTCCTTACTAAGAATTTAAAACACTAAATATAAAATTCTACAACTGAATCTTTCCTAGGTCAGATTTCCAGTCCACAAATATCATGTTTTTGTGTTTAAGTTTTCTTTTTATTTTTTACTGGCATTTTATAATTTTGAGAATAGATTGCATATATATTATATCAACTTAATATTTGATTTTCCTAGGAGCACTCCTAAATTCCATTATATTTTTAATGTTTAATCTTTCCACTTTTTCAAATGTAATATTTTACATTTTTCAATATTCAAAACATTTCAATATGTTAATGTTTTTCAGTAAATAATGTAATGTCTAACGTACAATGAGTATTCTACCTGATATTTTCAGTTGTATTTGTTGTTACCACATTTTTACAGACATGTGATTATTCTTGCATGTCTCAGTGTTTTTGATTTAATGTCCTGAAAATTTGGAGATAGTATTTATTAGTTCTAAGATTACTATATTGTTTTGAAAGATATTCCAGGCCAACTACAACAACAGCAGCAGAGAAAATATGTACAGAAACTGCAATCAGATCTCCTTTTCCATCCAAAAGAAAAACAAGAGTGTGAAATGTATATATTAAACACTTCTGTGAAGTCATTGGAAGGTGAAATTTGGGGCATTACTAGTTTCAGTGTGAAAAAAAGATGTATAGCTTAGAAAATAACTAAGTAACAAGTAACTGTGAACTGTTGGAGAAAATCACCCAAATTAATAATTTTTAAGCAGTAAAGTTCAGATAGCCAATGGAATACAATCCTTTATGTTAACAAACATTAATTAATTTTTTATTATTAACTCAGTATTAATAAGATATCAAATGCTGTACATAATGACAATATTAGAATTTTATTCATGAATAATAAAATGTGATTGAAGTAAAAATTTATAAGTGGAGCATAACAGAAAACATGAATCTAAAACTAGTAATGCCAAATTTTAATGTATGTTCAGCAGAAAAAAATAATAATTACACAAAGTAATTATTACATAATGGGTTTGGTGTGGCCATTAGCCACTTATCAGAGCATCTGAAATATGCTACACAATGGAAGTAAAGTTTTTGTAAATAAGGAGATTAAGAAAGGAGAGAAAAGAGAACAAAGGGAGAATAGAGATGCACCATGTACAGGTACAGATTCCACATGCTAATGTGATTGTTATGTATATTTAAAGTTACTGATAAAGTTAATACAAAATAAAGAATAGATAAATGCTCTTCTGTTAAAGGTGCTGAATGAGGGTGTGGGGTGAAAAGCCCGCTGTACACTACAGACACAGCAGCATGAAGAATGGGCAGAAGGCTCAAACCCCAGAGCCTCGGGGCTGTTCTCCACTCAGGGACTCTGGTCCCCTCCCCATGGTGCTGCAGGCAGTGGCAGTGAGAACACTGAGCCCTGGTAATGGAGATTAGCAGTACGGTGAGAGCTGAAGGTGACTGACTTTGAGTGATCATTTATTCAACAGATGCCACACACTTATGAGAAAGGTCAAAATACAGTCAAAATTAGAAAGGCATAAATAGGACCTTCGAAGAAAACAGGGCCACAGGGAATTAGGTGGTGCATATTGTTCTAACAATACATAAAGCCAGACACCATTTAGGGTAGTGATTATTAAGACCTTTATTTCTTTGACATTCCTAAATGAACTTCTCGTTTTGCAAATGTGTATGGGGAATCATTAGTCTGAGAGCTCGGGTTAGAAACATTATATTGAGACAAAATGTTTTTCACTTGCTACTTCCATATATTTAGAAAACATATAAAGGTATGCATCATCTGAAACTTCATGAGACAAACTGAAAGGCTGGACAAAATGAATATTATTTTCAGACATAACAAATTCCCCTGAACATGGTCTATATTATTGCACTTCCCAGTAAATTAAATATTTCATCCCACTTCAAGGAAACAAATTTGAATGCAGGAGAGCGAGAGACATGTTATTACAAGGATAAACTTGAACCTACTCTACTATTATTATTTCTTTAATAAATCTCTCACAGATTTTGGAACTTACATTCTTGTTTGTATAAGCAGTATTCTACCCATAGTGTAATCAGTTTGCTTTTTCTCCTCACAGATCACCAGATAACTAGTTAGCAGTTGCCTCTTTTGATCATTTCAGCCAAACAAGAAAGGGAGAAATTTTGCTGGGGAAGAAGAGAGGGGTTATCTTGTTTGGCTCTATTGTTTGGTTTCTGGAACCGATTGGGTAAGAAGAAGCCTTGGAAAATGAAGTAGGCAGAGCCCAAACTGAGAAATCCAACGGAGAGGGAGGAAGAGCCACTGGCTGACCTCTTAGACCTGGGACACCAGGGGGCAGCACAGCAACAAGAAGGGAGAGTGCTCATGGGAGATGTCACGTAAATTGTTCTGAGAGCAACTCAGACTCGAGCAACATGTCTGCTGATGCTAATAGAACCACATAAAGGTGTAGAGCCTGAGCACGTCTCACACTGGAGAATGGCAGAAGTTACTCTTCTGGCACCTCACCTCCTGCTTCTTAAACAGTATTGGTGGGCCACGTCAGCATGAAGCATCGTGACACTCAGGAAACCTCAAATCCTCGCAGCGTGAGAGCTCTGAGTATGATGTAAAGGAACAAGTATAGCAATTTTTTAATACACAGAAGCAAAATTCTATCTCATAGCCTGAAATCTATAGATAATTTAAGATAGTAGGAGAAATCAAAACACCAAAAAAAAAAAAAGATATATCCTGAATATTGATAGTATTCTTGATCCAATTAATGGAATCCCATTTGGGCTGGTCTTATAAAGAATCACACAGTGTAGTTCTGCAGCTGCAGAAACACATCAGAATGATTCTCTGGGTAGCTGCCTTGAATTCGGGGTTGTTCATATTTGGACGGGTCAGCATATTGACAGGAAAAATCACCGTCAACTATCATGACCCATTAATACCACTTATACAATAGCAGCATGATATTAGATGATATTAATCCAATATTATGACCGGTCCACAGTTTCAAGGACCCAGAAAATATGGATCCTTCCTCAGCTTGGTTAAAGTAAGCTCTCCAACACTGCACGGCCCCAGCTCTGACCCGGCCTTTAACATTGTGCTGACCTGAGCCAGAATTGAGTCTGAATTTGAGTCCACCAAAAAAAACCAAGTCACACAAAATTATAAATAATGACCATTAGAGAAAGAAATAAATAGTGAAGAAATTATTAAGAAAACTTTAAAAATCCCTGAGAAATACTACCACCCTCATCTAAGGTCCTGTGCATCCCACCCCTTGTTCCATGTGCTCCCAAACCATCCCCTGGTTGGACCATCCAGTTGGGTTGGCTACACTGGTTAGCCAGGTCCTCCTCCGTCTTCTCAGGGAGCTGCAACCCAATTGGCATACTGTCCTATTTGAGTATTTTTGATCCTGAATGCCATATCACCGGCCTCAAAAGTGGAGGATTTTTATAAGTGCGAGGGGGTGAGGTCCTGGGTGAGCCCCGACAAATGCTACTCCTTATATGGCATGCTCTTATCAGAAGACAAAAGAATAGTATCTCTGCATTATTATACTAGATATGAATACTAACTCTGTAGATAAAAAGCGAAAGATCAAGCTTGAAGTTATTTCTGTATAGTTTACTATTTCCTTTGTGTTCAATGAGAAAAGAGGCGGTAAAAATTTTCTATTTCAGACATAAACACACATCACTGCCACCACACTGCCAACAGTGTGATGTGTTACATGTGGCTAATCATCTATAATCGGTGACCTTTAATTATCTCCTTTGAAATTGACCCAAACTAAGATCTCTCAGGAGAAAGAGCTTTGTAAAATCATTTGAAACTCGAAAGCCTATGACTTTCTAGCATCACTGTAGACATTTACCTTTGCCTTCTAAGTTCTCCTCATCTGGGGATATAAAAAGCAAAAGGTCTAAAACAGCTGAGTGAATGGGAGGATTTAGCTCTTGTGTACGCATGCGTGCTAACTTAGGCTGCTGTTCTGCGTAGTCATTCTATTTTGAAAACCAGGGGGCCCGAAAGGACATCGCTCCCAGTCTCACAGACTTCAGGAGCATTCCTCATATTCTTCTCACAAGAGTGTGCTCCTTTCAGGGAAATAAACCTAGGAATTGGGGAAGAGTAAAGAAACTGTCCTGGAGGTGAAGTCCCCGAGGTTCTGAAATCAGGGTGGAGAGAAGTGAGCAATCTGGCACAGGGTCTCGGCAGGATTAGGATGTAGATGCAAGTGGAATTCTACCAACTCTGGACAGCAAGGTCTGTTGTGGGAAGAAAGCAGAGTACGGGCTTTGATTGTGAGTTCTCCCTCCTGCCCTTGGGGCCACAGCCGTGGCAGGTCTTGGGCCAGGAACTAGACTTGCATGAGGTACTAACTTGGTGAGCTTGATGTGCGAACATTTCCATTAAATACCACCTATTACTTTCATCTCAAGATGATGCTGCCTCATGAGTTATAGGATTCATCAGTGACTTCATGAGGCCAACACATATTAGGAAATTGGCTGTTTTCTGTTTTCTTCTTCTTCTTTTTTTCATGAACATGCTAAAAATCTCCCATGAGAGGGAACACATTTGGCCATCGAGTCTTTTGGTTTATGGGTAACATAATGTGTTGATCATAATCCATGTGAATAAGAAATGAGATTTAACCAGGACTACAAGTGCCCAGAACATGGCTTCCCTGTTAAATTTGCTGTTGTATAATAAGTGAGAACTCACGTGCACACCCCCATCTTGGGTTCCTTTTTTAGCTGTTTTGAGGACACAAGCTGTTCTCTCCCCCCTAATGGCAGCATCTGCTGCTTGAGCAGGAGCCTGAAGATTTGGGAGGTAATTTGGGTCCTGCTGGGGGCCACATATCCCTCATTATTAGGGCCTGGGAGAAGGGAAAATGTCTCGATGTCCTTTCCCAGATAGAGAGACGGATCAAGCAAATAAACAAGGATGAGTTAGAAACAGAAATTTGGCCATAGTTTTCTGAAGGGAAAAACAGCCATGTAGAGAATCCTTCAGAAACAGCTGAAATATTAATTTAAAGCAAAATGGCTTTTAAATACACTGTGTTTTAAATGCACTGGGCAAGCACCATTTAGGAAAGAAAAATGCATGCATTGTAGAACCAGGAAATTATAAGTTCTTGGGAAGTAACCAGAAAGAAGACCTGCGTTGCTCAAGTCCACTTGAAACATGAATCCAGCTAGCAGAATGTCCTAAAGTAGAGTAACTAAAATAACTAAAATAGGGAAGTAGCCATTTCATTCAGCCCCAGTTTGTAATGTTCCTTGTACTACAGGATTAAAACAAATTAATACTACAAAACAGATTTTAAAACTCTAGAGAATAGAAGGGAAATAAGAATAAATTAAAATGTTAGAAGCTACTTAAAAAATCATAGAAAAACTACAATTTTTTGTAGAAAAAAATTACCTTTCCTGAAAAAATAAAATGGTAGATGAGTTATTCTTCTGAATACACAACCTAGCAAGCTCAATTGCTCTGTAATCAAGAGCCTATCCATGTGAGCAAATAGACAGACAGACAGACAGACAGGCCACGACTAAGCACAGCAATGACACCTGTATCTCTTATGGATCTGAAGGATGCACTCATATCCTTATTTATTTTTTAGCTTTTTATTATTTATTTATTTAGAGAAACAGAAGGTCTCACTGCGTAGTTGAGGCTGGTCCTGACCTCAGCAATCCTCCTGCCTCTGCCTCCTGAGTGCTGGAATTACAGGCGTGAGCCACCATGCCCAGCATTGTGGTATGTGATACTGATTGCTGGTGGACATGAACCACCACGCTCAACATTGTTGTATGTGGTTATCAGGGATCGAACCTGGGTCTTTGCACTTGATTGGAAGGCAAACGATGGAGCCACTGAGCTAAATCCCTGGCCCACCTAAATTTGACCTTAGGGCTTCTTTTTGCATGTATTTAAGTGCATTAAAAATTTATAGCAAGGAGAGTGGACACCTCTTACCCATCAGCCCCAGCCCACTTCTCACTGTCTTCTCTCCAGCTCCTTGACATGCAGACACTGGCTCCTACTCTGGGGCAGGTTCATTTGTCACTGTTATCATGTGGCACACACTGTGTACCAGTAAATTCAGGTCCTGAACTGACATTCTGTGACTGCACAAGGCAAATGGAACTGCATGTTAAGATGCTGATGGTGTGTTCTCTTTCCCTTTCTGTCTCCCTTTCCTCACCTCTCTCTTCTTCTCTGTTTACTTGTTCATTTTGTTTTACTTCCAAACAAACTTTAAACTGAAGGAAAATCATCTCATCACTCAAGCCTCATTTATGTATTTTCCAATGAGCTCTTTCAAGAAACTCCAAGAAACTTGGCATTGTCTGAGTTGTCAAAATTTAAAGATGCAACAATAGCCCCAGGCCTGAATCCTCAAAATGTCTAATTTTATGAGCTGAGACTGAGAGATGCACAGAGGTTCTGCCCTGGAGTGAGAAGGGGAGCACGAGAGACTTCCACAGCTCAGGCTGCGCCCAAGCTCACAGCACCTGTAAGACCCGCCACACAGATAACTCACCGCCATTGATAAATTAACAAGACAATAATGGATGTGTTCCTGTCTCCATTAGAAAGCCTGCTTTCAGGTGTGTGTCTGTCCATTTCTCTTTGTGGAATATTATAGACTATATGAATATTATATACCACAGAAAATGAGCTGCAGACATTTTTACCTCACTACTTTGATACTAATTGGATGTATTTATATTGAACTACAAAGTATTTTTGCTAAAAATGAATCACAGGCAAACTTAAATTTTAGAGTTATGATTGCTATTTTCAAGTGAAAACCTGGCTCTCTACCACCACATGTTAACATGATCATTAATTTTCTAAAAATTCACACTTGAATTCAAGTTTTTAAATTATATCTTGCATAAAACAAAATGAGAAGCTACAGCTGTGGTCCCAAGTGGCAGGTAGAACAAGCAAGGCCACCAGAAATGAACCCCCAAGTGATCAGTTCCAGAGCAATGCACCCGAGGCCCAGCCTGCACCCTCGACTTCCAGCTTCTTCCTGTGCTTGCAGAAGGGCATTTCTGAAGAGTCGGCTGCTAGACTGAGAAGACAAAGCTCAAAACAAAGGGGCATGTGCGAAGTGCCAAGAACTGCACTGGAGACACCCCATTTCCACACAGCGAATTACACTCACGAGCATTTGAAAACTAAAGAGACTGAGGTGATGGCGAACTACATACAGCATTTGCTCCAGGCCACACAGTCAGCACAGACCACGGTCCCTCTGACTCCACGCGAGAGCTCTCCACTCTGCAACTGCTGCCCACCTAGGAGAGCAGCGGTCATCCAGGAAGTGTCTTAAGATGTCAGCTACCAGAGTGCATCAGGACTTCTGTAAAGGTCTTTCTGGAGAGTGTCCTGGGGCAGGGTCACAGCAGCTCCCTAATGAGAAGTTCCCGCCAGGCTTTCTCCTTTCCTGTGAGGGCCATGACATCTGTCACTGACCTGTAGGGAGCATGTACTTATGTGGGATCACATGGTGACACATGTGAGGCTGCCTGGCTGCTCAGTAGCTGCACTGCCTGAGGCCGAGCCATCCTTCAAACTACTGGTTGACCCCAGGTTTCAGTCCTGCACCATGAGTCCGTGAGTAACTTGCCACCAGTGGTTCCATGCTGGTGTCTAAGGGAAATTTTTTCTCAACATGAGAAACCATAACTCTCACTTGCCCCTGTCACATGGGAGCAAATGTTTGGGTTGCATTACTGCCAAGTTTCAGCTTCTGTTTTTAAAACTTAGTTGCAATGTTTCAGAATTCAGAATTTCTTTACAAAATTGGGTCACCTGCCCGGCGAGTATGCTGTCTTAGAGAATCTGGCTGGAACAATTGATATTGCACATGGTTGTTACCCTAGCCTGTGTGTGTCCTCTCAGCAGGACACTGTCCACTCTGCTCTGGCCCCCTCTGCTCCTTTACATTTGGACTTCACCCCATGGGTACCTGAGTTTGAGGCTCACGGCCTAACAAGAACAGAGGTGCAATATTAGTGTTGGAGTTAAGGAAAAGCAAACAAACAAACAGAAGAAATACTCACTTTGCATCTTACCAAAAGATTTTATGTAACATACAGAAAGTGCCAACCTAATAACATGCCTCTGGAACAGCTATATCCTCTCTCAGGCCTCTTGTTGCCAATATTTCCAATAGATGACATGGACATAGAGTAAAAATGGGTACAGAAGGCAGGAAACAAAACAGTGTCTAACAGATGCATAACAGTCACCAGAACAAACTTCACCTTCCTCCACACTCCCTGACTCTCAGTCCAGCCACATCAGAGACACCCATACGCCCCACGCAGGCTTTCTTTCTGCAAGACCATGTTTAGAATAATTTTCAGCACTCACAAGATCTAGTCCCAAGTCCAGAGTGTCCCTCCAGGAAATGGCATGTGGAGGCCATGCAGTGCCGCGGTGGCAAGAATCTTTGGAGGCAGCTCCACCCACTACACTCCCCTCCACCCTCACACCCAGGGCAACCCAGCATGCCCCAGGAGCCCCTGCTGTTTTCCTGAATGAGTTCCCATGGCAATGAGGACTCTAACTGGCCTAGTGAGTTCCTCTTGATTTCTTTCCAAGGGTTTTGCTTCCTGTGCATCATGCAGTAATCAATCTACCTTGCTGAAAATCTCTATTTGGATCTGTCACTGGGCATCTTATGGCCATGCTCCAATCCAGTTGGCTATGGAATCTACATTATGACAAATAAGACCAATCACCTGTCCAGAACTTGGTAGATGTCACCTCAAGTCTTCCAGTCCACAAATGTGTCAGGTGAAACCCAACATTCTTTGATAGATTACTATCTCAGAGTTTTCATGTGAGAACTTTTGTACATAAGAGAGAATACAATCAAAAATAAGAAATACTAATCCAACTATAGTCATGAGGCGATTCTAAGTGTTTTCAATTTTGGGAGTTCAGAAATATCCCCTCTCACCCCTAGAAGGATGTGGAAGCACAGGTGTGGACACAGGATAAATTGTCAGTGGAACTGTTAAAGCTTCAATTTCCTTTCGGACATCTGCCCATGTCTCATGCAAAGGTGTGATTTGATGTCTCCTTGCCACTCCAGAATTGAGCAATTATTTATGGGAAGCTTTCATGGAAAGTGAGGGTATGCCACTGAGTGAGTAGACTCTTCACTGTCTTGTGTAGAAAAGATCTAACCAAGAGAAGGCCATACAGCATCTCCCAGTGACACCTCCCAAACATGACCAAGAGTGGATCTTCCAAGAATAAGACTATGCCATATTGTCAAATGCTTTATCAAAGGCGCCACTCACTGGACTGCCAAAGAGAATACAACTATTTAAATAACTTTCATCCCTAACGAGTTATCTCTCTTGTTGTACTTAACATCATCCTATAATGTTCAGCACTGATATTAAGGAAACTACTTTGATTTATATGCATTTAAAATATAAAGTTTCTTTCTTGACTTTCCTGTCTGAGTAGATAAAGGGAAGCAGTACTAAAATGCCCCCTCCTGCTTCAAGGTGCCTGGCTCAATGGTCATTCCAAATGCTCCCTATGCCCCTCGAGCCCTACAAAGAGGACAGGCGTTAGATCAGCGTGGAGATTTGCCTCCTTCACGTTCAGTTATTTCAGTCTGATTGACATTTCCTTTTCTCCAAAAAGCTGATTCAACAGCCAAGTATTTGTTCTCTCTAGTTTCAGATCTCTTCCAAGGAGAGGCCAATGCTTATTCCAGAAGCTGAGGATAGAAGCAATTTTACTGTCTCTCAGGATAACTAATTTCAATTGATCTAGTATGGTGTAAAACATGTTGCCAAGGTTAATTATAATTCATCCATCACACAGCACAGGGTGTCCACTGACAAAGGGAGCCTTGCAGATTTGCTCTGAAGTGTGCAAGCAACATCGTGAGAGATCAGTTTTAATAATCTTTTACTCCATGTTCATTGTCAGGAAAATGTGATTTAAGGAAAATCATTTACTGTCCCCAAATGCATTAATGCAAAGCAACTTCACTTTTTTATACTCTATAAAGAAAATCAACTAAGCCAACAGAAATCATTTGACAAGTATAAAAGGTTTCAGTCAGTTTAATCTCCATGAAGTGTTTATTGATGCTGTGTGAAGCCAAAACATTATTTAGATAAATGCCTTTATTGTCTATGTGGATTTTGGAGAAAGAATCTGATGACTTTCTTTATGGTCTCTTTCTAGGTAAACTTTAAGAAAAGATTCCAGAGAACTCATTGGTGAGCCAGACTGATGATTCTTTTCAGCAGAGTGGGGAGGATGGACACTTCAGAGAAGTAGAATCCAGATAGTCACTTTCCCAGGCCAGGCACAATTCCCGGCAACGTAGAGCAGTTCCGTGAAATGGGCAGCATGTGCATGGCTGCCTGGAAGGGCTTTTTTGCTAGCGACTCCCCAAAATCATCGATCCATCCATTTACTGTGAAATGACTATAATGGGAACTTCTCTGCAGGCACCGAGCAAGGTTCAGTCAGATCAGCAGTAAACAAGTCGGGTTTTGCTCCTATCTCCACAGAGTTGGTCTTCTGAGGGAGACAAGCTCTGCAGAAGCATCAAGGACATGGAATTGGACACCAAACCAGCCGGGGGGGCAGATCATAAATGGAACGAAAGCAATGAATACAGTCAGGTGGTTGTGATATGTGAATGTGCATCTGTGTGTATCTGTGTGTGAACAGAGGAGAATAGAACCAAGAACTAAATCCCAGTCCCTTCGGCCATGGAAGAGCCTGTTTATGATGTCAGCGATTCTAGCACTGGTTCTTAGACCAATGTGTTAATCAAATGAGCAGAGCATCGCTCAGTCACTCTGCTTACATCAGTTCGGTTTCCATGGACCTGCAGAGGAGACTGCTCTTAGTGTCAGACAGAAACCTGCCAGACGATATCTTCAGTGGGGAAGAGAACAGAGAGAAGCAGAAGAAAATTCCTCAGGAAGATGCATCTGAGGCCCAGCCTCAACTGCATGATCTTATAGAGTCAGCCCTGAAATCCAAAACACCAAGGTGATAATGCGTTGATAGGGTATTTGAAAAGGATTGTTTCTTCAGATATGTGGATATCTTACCTGTGAATCCTCATTTTAAAAATATGGTTACGTTTATCTCCATCACCAAATCTTAACAAAGTTTTATCCTGTTCAATTTTTGCTTATATTTGGGAGAGAGGGCACAGCATGAGTATAGCCCGGATGGGAGGTTCCCTAGTGTTGTATCTCTAGCTTCACCATGTTTCCAGTTAGAACACCACGTCACTGCTGCTCCCAGAGTAGAGATTCTCGGCGAACATTTGCAACCAATTCACATGTTAATATCTCGGTTATTTACACCCTATGAATCAGCCCCCTAATACAACTCTTATAATTTGGTAAGTCACAAGTCCTGCTCTTTAATACCCGGGTGATGTATCAGTTAGTGTTTATCAAGGGGACCAATTTACTAACACTCACAATTGTACTGAGTAGTGATTTGTTTTGGCTCATGGTTTCATAGAACCAATCCCGTTCAGGTATGACGGGAACCAATCCCGTTCATTTAGCTCCACGACAAACTTGGCACAGTGAAAGGACAAGACAAAGAGAAGCGCCCATGCCATGAAATAAGAAGGACAAAGAAAAAGAAACGAGGAGCAGAAACAAGAATATACTGTGTAGGTCATGCCTCAGGACCCACCTCTAACCAGGCCCTGCCTTCCAGGGGCACATTCCACTATGAACTCATCAACTGATGAATCCACTCTTGGGCATAGCACTCCACAATCTGGTCCACCCTCAAGCACATGAGATTCTAGAGGAACATTTGAGGTCTGCACCATCACAGGTGGCTTAGCCTACATTGGCAATGATACCGGGGTGCTCTGCTGTTAGAATCTTTTCTAAATTAATGCTTCATTTAAAATCATGCATTTCTCATTCATTTGATGATACAAAAATTCATTTATTAATCATGCAAAGGCTCCTTTGTTTAGAGTTACAAAAACGTATAATCAGAAATACAAAAATGTCCTTTAGTGAGCAATTTGAAAGAATATTAATGTGTGAGGAAGCATAAAATATTTGTCATGGAGCACCTGAGATTTAAATTATCTAAATTATACGGTGACATCATCTTCTAGAGAGAGAGGAAAGAATCTATTACTAACAACAAAGTAAGTCATTTCACTGTAACTTTAAAAGGGTATAAAATACTTTAAAAATTGAGAAAAATAACTGTAAAGTTTAGCTTAAAGTTAAGAAGGAAGCATACTGTCTTAACAGTCATGTTTTAGGAGTTTTATGTAGTATATCTATGTTCTGTCTAGATAAAGTTCAATTAAACACATTCTGAGTATTAGTGCCACACATGTTTGCATTATGTGCTAAGCATGGCGGGCATAATGATGAACACACCTTTTTTCTGCCTCCAGTGATCACTAAAGTAATGATTATCTATCTGCTCACCAAACCAGTTCCTGAATTGTGCTGCACAAATTTTACATCACTATTTATGCAGTGAAGACAAATGACAGTACTTGTTTCTATTTACAAATGAGTTCTCTTGAACTCTTTTTTGCCCAATCATAAAATATCAGATTGCATTACTTTGAACAATCCTGTATGATATTTTGTGATGATGCAAAGAAGAATATTGTTAAGATGTTACCTTGAGTTCTTTTGTTCCTTCATGGAGGTAAGGATTTATAAAAATCACCTATAAGGTAACAAATGGAAACATATCCAAATATTTTCTTTTGTTATTTAAAATCATTTTCATGAACTATCCTGCTAACTAAAAATAAATAAATTTAAAAACCAGTTTACTCACATTTTGTAGAGTGACATTTCATTTAGACTAGATGCAAAATCCACTAATATTTAAACAAATGTGAGCAGGTATTTATGCTGCATTTAATGTTTATATTGCTATTTTGAGCTGATGGTTTGATATGAGAATTGAAGTCAATTGTCTATATATGTCTAGCTTTTTGTAATCTATAACACATTGTGAATGAATAAAATATAATTTCTGCAATTAAATAGTTTATTATTGTAATTAAAATTGAATAATGTGCCTAAAAAGTGTGCATAAACATACTGAAATTTTGGGATCACCATATCTCTCTCCTTTAGTTCCTCACATTTTCAAATATTTGCATATTAAAGCCTGAATAATACTGAATGTTGTGATCATTTTCATTGCCAAGATGAGGATTTATAGCATCTCCAGAAGGAGAGTTATACTTAGGTCTTAATTCCTAAATTTGAGGTTGCAGATTAATCACATTCAACACATTTAAAAGTCTATCTCCTAAAGTCACATTTTCTTTGCATGTGGTGAACCTTCTCTAATCATGTCTCTTAAGATTTTTGAAACACAGTCTTTGCAGCAAAAACACATCCAGAGGTTGATACACCAAAAATGCCAGGATGTGTGCTTTCAGTTTTCTCCCAAACATGGGAAAGAACACAGCTCCCAGACTTGAGGAACCTTGACTGCCACTGTGACTCTGAGCTAGAAGTCACACTAATCCTGCCCTGCATAACCTGCATTGGCCTTTTCTCTTAAAGGAAGCAAGAATCTCATTAACAAAGAGTGTCTATTTTCAGGTCATGGTAATGCCTGACCCTTCTACAAAATTCCTATTCTAATTTTCCATAAGTGGAATAAAGATCCGTGTCAAGTGCCCCTTCTGCTGCAGTCTCACACCATGGAACTACTGTCCAAAATAAAGATGGTGAAACTTCCAAATCCTGTGTGTATGA